>CABFOV010003453.1:50997-65562 GCA_902141375.1 Timema poppense | reverse complement strand
TTCACAAGATGTCTTGTCAGAGGTGAAGGAAGGGTTTGGTAATCAGATAGATCTGTGCCGGGACCGAGGATTGAACCCCGGAAGTCCGACACCTTACCCCTGCACCGCCAGGTCACAGAGTCAAGAATAGATTTTGCCTTTTTTTACCCCACTTTATCATCGTTCGGGTTATACGCATATGTAGTAATTAAGATTATGTATTAGGGATGAGGAAGTTAACTCGCACTTGCATGTAGGTAGAGTATAAAACCATTTAGGGGAAAATTACCCACATTACACCCATCCGGTGTTCAAACCCCGATCTCACCATCATCGGTGGTACAGTTTATTGTGAGAATGACGTCTTAGAGTTAGACCATTCTACCACCAAAGAGGGCCATGGGCGAGATATATTTGTGGAAATACCTACGCATTATTGTGTGGAGACTATAGGATACCATATTCTAGAGGAAAAACAATCTCCTTCACACATAAGACCCAAATCACGCGTCATTGACAAAGTCCAATACGCATCTAACGTCTTAGACCTTTCTGCCAACATTGCTGCGGATAAGTTGGGTTTATTGATGAATGAGAATGTAATACAATATAGCTATAGTCGAATCACTATAGCAAGAAACTTATTTGAAGGTTTAAAACGTTTCTATAGTAAGTTTTTATTTAAAAGGAACATTTAGGAAATACAAACAGTTTTGCGGACCAAATTTATAAAAAAAATCTGTCTTTATAGTATTTATTTTTATTTTATAGGTAAAGATTATATGTTTAAAAAATGATGGCTGCAGATCACATTACATGAATTATGAATATATCAAAGTAGTGTTAGTAACTTTTGTGTCCATCAGATAAAATTACGCCTTTTTAATATTCCTACAATATATAATTATGTATTCATACATCCGTGTATTAAGTAGATTCTACTTTTGACATAAGTATTGTATCAATTTTGACTACTTCACATTTATTATATATAGATATATATTTCACTTTTGACATTGTTTTAATTGTGGGAAGATTAAAAAGGCATAACCTTACCTGACAGCTACAAAAGTTACTAAAACTACTTTGAGGTATATAATACATATTCTTAAAGTTTCAACCTATGACTAACTGACAACATAGTTAGTTCTTAATCACTCATACCTTTTCCTCCCCCTCTAAAATAAATAACTATTAGGACACAATTTCATTTGTTTTTATTAATGTTATTTGAAAATATATTATTATTATTATTATTTAGCACCGCGTCGTACTAACCATTCGGGTTATACGCTTTAAGTAATAATTACGCTAATGGTTTGGGAATTGGGGAGGTTGAATTAGAGGAAGTGAACCCGCATTTGCGTGGAGGGAGAGTGGAAAACCATTTAGGAAAAACCANAACCCGCATTTGCGTGGAGGGAGAGTGGAAAACCATTTAGGAAAAACCAGCCCCAGTTCAGCTGACCGAGATTCGAACCTCGATCTCCCCGTCCTCAGCAGTTGAGCTCAACACGACTAGCGCGTTAGCCAACTACGCCACCGAGGCGGGTTTGAAAATATAGCAAGCTTATGACACACTAATATTATTTACTTGGCAAAGTTGAATGGAGCACAAATTTATAAAGGAAATTCTTCTTGATCTACTACAAACATTACCCCCCTCTACGCCCTAACCCCCTTACGGTTCAACTAAAAGAAGAAGAAGAATGTGGCTGAAGAACGAATATACATTCCTCCCACAGAAGTAAAAATATGAACTCGCAAACAAACAAGATCTTAGAGAGGAGGTCAAAATATTTACGAAGCATCTCACTAAATTTATTATCATAGGTAAGGACGGACTGGTTTCAAAATTTTACAGATTTGGTTTGAAAATTTCATTTTATCATAAAAAACTAATCTAAGATCGGCCTCCATTGTGTTCTTACTTCAATAATATGGGTAATTACAAATTTCGTCACCCTACGGTACTCATAAAACACTGTAAAATTCAATATAAAAAAACACAAAAATAACTATTTCTATTACTCGATTCGGTGGCAACATGGTCTGAGGAAGGCGTCACTCTTGCAATAAACTGGACTGCCGATGATAGGGAGATTGGGGTTTGATACCAGTTAGGTGTACTGAGGATGATTTGTTCATACATGGTTCTGTACTCTCTCTCCTTGCAAAGTCGAGAACACTTCGTCTAAATTCAACCTTCCTAATCCCTATCACATTAGAGTAATTAGTACATGAGTGTATAACCAAAATAGGTAGTAAGACACGGTGCTAAAAATAAAACTCTTTTATGAACAGAAAGTCATACTAAAACGTAGATAATTTTTTTTAAATTTCTATTCAAATCTCATCAATTTTAGATTAAAAAAAAAGAGATTTTGGTATTTTACCAACTATCAGTTCATATATTATTTTTCATGCATCTATCATAATGTCAAAATTGATTGATACACGACAGAAGAAATAGATCACATGTCAATATTTACCCGCGCAGTATTTAGTTTACTCGTGTGTGTGCTCTCGATGTATTTATAAGTGGAAATACTACGTTTAAAACTAAATTGTTGCTATTAGAATAGAACAAAAAGTATTTTCCACTTTTTAGTTTAACCTTCTATCAAATGAATGATTATATTTTTTTTGAGAAAATTTATTTTTACATTATTTTTATTTTCATATTTGTTAGTCAAAGTGACATAAATATTTACCAAGTGCAATCAATTAGTAAAGGATGCTTTCTCTATATTAAAAAAAATTATCACCACGTCTTACTACCCGTCCAGGCTATACACATACGTATTAATTAAGCTAATATGTTTGGGATCAAGAAAGTTTGCATCGAGTGAGAATGGAAACCTATTTAGAAAAAAACCACACTTAGTATACCCGACTGGTATTAGAACCCAGATATTCACGTTACAAGCTGTCTTGTTAATTGTGAGAGTGACTTTTTAGACCACGGGTTGGCAGCCATTTTGATATCACCTTACAAACAGGCTTAAAATAAATTTAGATAGACTGGTTTGAAAAAATATAGAGTAAAATAAATTTCAGTTTTATATTTCTCATATAATAATTGAGTTATTAGTAGTCTATTTTTACGATTACAATGTTTTGTTTGCTAAATCTTTTACGGGCCGGATAAAATCAGTCAGTGGACCGGCCGTACGTCACCAAACACTGCCTTCAATCATGCAGCCACCCTGGGTAAAACATCTTATTGTCACTGGAGTTGAGTCATTTTGTCAAGTTTCAGGTATTTAGGTAAAACGGGAATTTGAAAGAGACGGATACTCATATACCTTAAGGTTATCCTTACCATTCTCCCGTAGGTACCAAAGAATCGACACGACCCATCTATAATAAATAATACAAGCTCTTTTCCACTGCATTTATTTTAAATCATTATTAGACTTTTCAATTACACTCCTTAGTTGTAAACATCATAGTATTGACGCCTGACGGTAATTTTGCTCTTTTATATCAGTTAAAAAGTCATTAAGGTCCAGTTTCATAGTCAGAGTACGCCTCAAGTGCGGTGCTACACTAAACACAAGACGACACCCACCTAAACTCGTATGGAATGGGCTGGACTCGCATACGAAACTGTTCCATTCTATTCTGGTTTAGGTAGTTATCGTCTTGTATTTAGTCTAGCACCCCACTTGAAGCGTACTCAGTCTGACTATAAAATTGGCCCTAGATAAACAGATAGAAAGTCAGCTTTTTAGCACCACACCTTACCACACATTAGGAATTAGAAAGGTCATATTTAGATAACTTATGTACTAATTCGGCTAATAGTTTTAGGGATTAGGAAGGCTATATTTAGACAAGTGTGGCGACATTTGCGTGGAGCGAGAGAGTGGGAAACCATTTAAGAAAACCACCTGCAGTACACCTGACTAGGATCGAACAACGATAGCTTCGTCATCGGCAATCTAGTCTTTTACAATTGTAGTGCCTTAGACCATGTGGCCACTGAACCAGGGCAATGTTCCTTAAAAATATATACAAATACGAGTAATCAACACAGGGTGTAACTAAACTTTCTGCTCAATCATAAGCCACAGAATCTGTGGGCAGAAAGAGACAAAAAATCATAAGATTTTTTTTCTCTGTAAAGTCATATTTTATTATTACTAAAGGAAAGTTGGAGTTGGCCTCAACAACGCCACGCCAGGAGTAGACAGTTGTAAATACGTACGTGTAGAACAAGTTGCATATAGCTAGGGGGGTAGAAGTGGCCGGCCACGAGCAACGTTGCTGAAGGGTGAGCCCACGTCAAATGCAAGACTTTTTTTTTTTTACCTCAAACCCAATAAGAATCTCAGCCAGTATTTTAAAATAAATAAATATGAGAGCGATCTCTTTTAACCATAATCTAAATTGAATTAAAAAGGTATCATGATTGTTTAACGGATAAAATCACTAGCTCAATTTGAGATATAATTGGACTTTTCCCCCTTTTCCTCTGTACTCTTCAATTGTATTACCATTAAAAATCGTTTTAAGAATGCGAGGATAATATTTTTTTATCTCCAAAAGTTACGGAATATTCTACGACAAATGTCTCCTTCTTCACCACCCTTCCCAAGATGCTTGTAGACAAATAGCTATCCCCGGCCTCCTAGTTTGTTAAAGAACCATACTTCAGAAAATAAGGCTCTTGAAGATTCTATTTCGATCACAATGATGACGTCGATAAGAATCGTCCTCCAGGCTCTTCAAAGTAACCTCCCCTTCCCCTTACTCCCCTAAATCCCTTGGGCTCAAAACGGCAACATAACCTTCCTTCACGCGCCGATTCACACAAAATGGCAATTTAATGTTTTCCAACCTTCGCCCCCCCCTCCATCTTGATTCCATCTGTACTCGGGATTAAAATGTCGTAAGTCCTATTATTATTTCCACTATAATTATTTAATTTGCACTTTCTGCATACATTTGTTAGCACATGACTTACAAACTAGCTCAGGTATATAAAACAAAGGGCATACATGTTACAGTCCAAGTTTAAAAAGAATGATATTTTTAAACATAAATATTTCCAGCCAAAATCATTAACATATAACATTATTATTGGTGCTATTTTGAAGTATTGGTTATATCTATCAAAATGGGCAGCTGCAGAGTACTAGACTTGGCAAATAATATGTGACTAATAGTAAATCTTTAGATGCTAGAAAAAGCCCTTCCTATAACAATTGAGCCGTACCAACGGAGTCAGGCATTACACTGTATGTTTGTTTGAAAATTAATTTTTATGGGCAGAATTGTTTTTCAAGTTGTATTTTTATATCTCCATATTTTATTTAGTATTAGTTTATATATTGTAGTTGCAAATAATTTAAACAGTCACCAACTAGTATTCAGCTCAGTAAAGTTTCGTTAATCTTACTATAATTTATTGTTTAACTGGAAATGTTAAATAATATTTTTCTAATAGTATATGGCGGGGCGTTTGGGAACCCCACTTCCGCCAACGGGTCAAAACGCATTTTTTTCCCGGTGACGTAATCATTGCGTATTATCGCAACACTCCCCCCTGGGTTTTCCCTGTTGACAGGTACCAGTATATTTCCGTCAAACCTGAATTTCCCCTCTGGTTATTTCCATGATGACATGGGGCTAGCGACCTGTTGTCCTCCTTCAATGACGCAAAGGTTTATTTCTGGTTTCCTATGTGGCAATGGGTTTTCCCTGATGATTGGCGCCCTTTTGGCGGCTGGACAAGACAGGAATAGATCGTGACCTTGAAACCGTGAGCTAGTACAAGAGGTAATTGACCCTGGAAACCCTACCTCTTCCCCCCTGCAATAGGTTTTCTCGGTGTCGTCATTGCAACCCCTCCCCACTCCCTGCCTCCATCTATTGTGGTAATGAGTATTACCTGATGACTGGCGCCAGTTTGGTGGCTCGACAAGACAAGTCGCCTCAAATTGTGTGACGTCATCATTGCGAGTGATGTCGAAACATTACCCTTCTATGTGTCAATGGATTTTCCTGATGACTCATACCGGTCGCCAGTTTGGCTGCTTGACAAGACAAATACAGACAGGAATAGATTGTGACCTTGAAACAGTTAGCTAGTACATGAGGTCATTGGCCTTGACAACTCTTTCCCCCTCTCCGCTTTCTATGTGGCAATGGGTTTTCCTGATGACTCATACCTGTCGCCAGTTTGGCGGCTCGACAAGACAAAAATAGATCACGACCTTGAATGATGTGGCAACCCTCCCCTCCTATGTGGCAATGGGTTTTCCCTGGTGACGTCATCGCTCTGTTGCAACCTTAGCTGATAACAGCTATAAATATCAGCAGCTGTTTTGAAATACTTTATTGTATAACTTATCTTCGAGTGTTAAACAAGTAACTCAGGATAAGTGATTACGCTTCGCTAACGGATCTGGGTGAGTAAATGTACTTTTCTAACAGGCACACTCATTATTTATTTGTTGTTAAATCAAAGTGTATACATTTAATTTATTTCAAAATTACAATAAACCATGGCAGGGTTGTCTAAGTTTATTAATTTATACTAGGTAAATGAGAATTAAAATTATAGATAATTTGAAGGTGTCTAAGCAGCTACTTTTTTTTATGACATTCGAATAAAGCTATGCCTGATAAATGTTTACTATAATCAAGGGTAGATTATTGAAAAAACTTTAGTCCAAGCAAAAGTTAAATGGTAATTAATTTTGTTGGTAATTTACTAATGGTTGAATATTATTTTAAAATCCTATAAACAAGAGTGGATATAATAAATTAAATAATTTATTTTTTATTTAAGAGTAGTTTATTGAATAAGTTTATTACAAACTATAAAATTATTTGAGGGGAGTTTACTAAAATCTAAATTTTATCTAAAAGATGTTTTGAACAAGTCTTTATTATAATTAACACGGTAGTGTATTAAAATACCACAATACTATCAGTTTCTGTGAACCTTGCACTTATGAAAGACGTTGCATAGTCCAGCCTAAATGTACCAGAGAACAAACAATTTAAAAATATTTTTTCTGTTTCAAAAGCACTCTTGTACTGTTAGAAAGTATTTAAACACCCGTTCTCACCACTAAAAATGCTGTCCATTTCTATACAAGGCGAATAGATCTGAAACGGTCACCATCCTGCATATGGGGAATATATGTAAAGCTCGGCCTATAGCCGAGGACGCCCATTACTTTAGATCTTTTAGATACAGGTATCAAGAACAGGTTAATGCTTCAAAGTGACGCGTATGTTTTCATAAAGTACACATTGGCCCGGACGAGCTAACGCTACTAAATGTCTCAGATTCACATAACACTCAGGAAATTATTTCTTCTTTATATTATATCACGTAGATAGTCTGTTTAATATTTTTAATTCAAGCTATACTGAATATCAAACTAATATGTTGCGTTGTATTATTTAGAGAATGAGCTGTGGGGAGATCCTCAGACATCCGTGGACCTGATGGTTCTCGGTGTTTACATGAAGGAATTGACCGAAAATGGTTGGTAACAGCTGGTAAATGAAAGGCCAGATTTGTATGAAAGAATAATTAATCTTTAAAAGTCAAACATAAAAAATAGTACCATGCAAAATTGTTTCGAAATATGAATAATGTACTAAGTTGGTGGGGTTTTTTCTGAACAAAATTGCGGATTATCAGTTGTTTTGTTTTATAAATGCTAAGCGGTAAATACTATATTAATTTAAGGTGGTTTCCTTATTGAAATATTATTGTATGGCATTTTGGCTCAGTTGTTAGAATGCCCAGCTCCTGGTCTAAGTGTCCCGAGCTCGAGTCCCGGTAGGACTATAGCTATTGTTGTAAAAATGGCTAGCTAGATTAATAAGTAGTTGCTGTATGATTATTCATGGCTATCACTTACGTTAAAAATTCTACAACAAAGTTATGTTTGTTTCAGATACATTGGACAACTATATTCTATCTCCTCAACATTAGGTGTCTGCAGTGATATCACCTAGGGTTGTTCCGATATCGGCAAGTTTTCGATATTTGATATCGATAACGAAATAAAGTTGTTATATTGATACCACGATATCATAGCAACAACATATCGATATTGGCAATATCAAATGATATCAATATTAATCTTTTAAAACGTGAATAATGAAAGTTATTATTACAGTTTCACTACAATGAGCTTTATTAGAGTAACTAAAAATGAAATAACGCTATTTTAATTGAAATAAAATTGATTTTTTGGAACTTGTAAAACACTACTGTACAAACAATTCGGTAGAAACACATTAACTTTATTTGAGTAACATTAAGATTAATTACTATTAAACATTTAACAAAAATTACAATAGAAAAGGCATACATTACTGTAAATAAAAACAATATCATTATATATAATAAAAGAGAGTTCTGTGATTTATTTAAACCAATATTCTTCATGGACACTGCCCAAGAACGTTAGTTTGACACAATATTTGCCTGAAAGGCGGTTTCTGTCATGGGTTACGATCGCTCCTGCCTTTGAAAATAGTGATTCGCATGGTACAGATGTGGCCATATAAAATAAGTATTGGCATGCTAACTTATAGTGTCCGGGGAATACTGTCTTCATATCTCCCCATTCTTGCAAAGGGTTAGACTTAAGAGGACTTAAAGAGTTAGACAAATAAAAGGTCACCTCTGAAGAATCACCGCTGTCATCGTGTTTCTTCTTTCTTTTTCCATATAGCAGTTCCTTGTGAGTCTTCCAGAAGTCAAAAGACTATAGACCTGTTGCTTATGCCTTTTCGACGTCTGATTCAGATTAAATTTCTTGGACGCAGAGCTTTTTCAACTTTGCTATAGCCTTTGCACATCCAGCTGTATTTTTGAAATGTATGTTTTTGAAACGAGGGTCAAGGATCGTAGACATGGCGATTTTAGAATCGAGCTCAGCCATATCAAATCTCTTGTGCATTGCTGCTGACAATCCTTTTCGAACAGGCTCAATTGCAGGATTATTGAATTTTAGATTGTCCAAATGAGATGTCAAGCAATTCACCAGAGGGAAGATTTTTGACATGGTAACGTACATTTCACCTGATATCTCGGTAGTAGCATATTTAAAGGGTCTCAATATTGCTGCAAGATTTCTCAATGTGTCAATTTCAATTTCGCTCGGTATCTCGGGGCTTGAGGTGTCATCAATTAAAAACTGGCTTACTATTTTAAGCGAATCGAGAAACCGTTCACCCATGTAGTATGTTGAGTTGCAATGTGTTTCAACATCTAGAACATTTTTTTTTACACTTCCTTCTGGCACGTTGTTGTCCATTTGGGCTTTCCTCAACATGTCTGACACAATAACACTGTTATTTATAAACTTTACAACTCCTCGTACCTTCTTAATCACAGGCTCAATGTGTTCGTGGGAAATAGCTGCTTCGGTCACCAAATTCAACCTGTGCGCAAAGCACGGCACATGCTGTGATTCAAAATTCCTTTTTACTGCAGCAACCATGTTACTGACATTGTCAGTTGTAATACAAACAATTATCTCCCTAGCAATTTGACATTCATGAAACACTTGCAACATGGTTTGCTCAAGCAACTGTCCAGTGTGATTTGAGTTTAACTGGACAATACTTAGAACTACAGAAACAATTCTACATCCTTCCAGAAAATGACATCTAGTCTCGAAGAATGGCTTTTCAGATATCGTTTCAGTCCACATATCCATTGAAAAAGAGGTATGTGGTGCAGTTAGGATTCTTTGTTTCACGTTGTTAGAAACAAATGGGTATTTTAATCCTAACTTTTTTTTTTCATAAATTTAGCTGATGGGACTTTAAATGATGGAGCAAGTTCTCTCATGAGTCGTTTGAATTCTTCTCCTTCTAACATGTAATAAGGTCGCTTGTCCTTGCAAATTAAAAAAATAAACAATCAACAGTCTTAGAAAATAGCAAACCTCCCTTAGAGTACAATTTACTTTTGTTAAACGCGTCAGTAATTGGTGAAATAAAAGTCAGTTTGTTTTGAGAACTTGTTTCTGGTACAACCTGTGCAACACTTGCAGTGGATACTAAATTACAAGCCTGTTTGTTTTTGGGAATATCAATTTTCAAAGGAGTCTCAACGTTAATGTTTGTTAATTTTGATTCAGAATACAGTTGCAGGAGATTTTTTTAAAAAGTGCGATGCTAAATTTGTGGTATTGCACTATAATTTACAGTTCTTAAGCAATGCTTACAAGTAGCGTTTTTCTCATCTTTATTCCTAAAATAGTTCCATAACTTACTAACAGGAGGTGCCATAGTTCCTGAAGGTTTGAAGCTTGTTTGTGTTAGGAAGTAACACAGGCAATGAAATATTATAACTCACAAGCAAACAATAATCACTGGATAACACAACTCAACCCAACACATTCAAATGTAATGCCAAATGTCTTAGATAAACAGTCACATATAGTAAGAGTAACTGAGCCCGTCAACATCAAAACGACAACGGTAAACAGACAACAGTTCTCATGATCACAGGTTGCGGGCTTGCGGACCGGTGTGCCAACTGCCAGGTTACAAATTACATTTCCCCCACTGGGTTTTCCCACTTTTGATCAAAATTCCACTCTGCAGGTCTTTTGACTAGATAATATTTTATGTCAGATTTTGAATAAATAAAAAGCTTCCATATTAAGTTAGAAAATACGACAACGAAATCCGATATTCACATTATTCTTCCAATATCGCGATAATATCGAATATCCAATATTGATACAATATCTGAAATATTTAAACAAAAATATCGATAATATTGGAACATCCCTAGTATCACCTCCACCACTACTACCCCTAGTGCCACACGAGCCTATAAGGGGCATTTTTTCGGCTCTGGATGCGATTGATGCAACCATAGGTGAGATTGTTATTTTACGTTAAAATAATAAAAAATTGATGTTTAAGTTGAAAGCGTATATAATGAGCAGATTGCTTAGTAAACCTATATAATAGAGTACTAATAGGTGAAAACACTTTTCAAATAGAACCAACATTAGAGTAAATGAAATGTCCCAAATATTGTGTGAAATAAACAAATGTATTTTAAACTGGGTAGTTAAAGAAACTGAGGGATCCGTTTTAATATTTGATATTCACACTGTCCGCTTCGAGGACAAACTATAAATGAAATGGTCATTATGTTTTCAGGAATTATTTTGCTAACTTATATGATAATTTGTTTGATTTAAAAAGTGCAAAGAATGAATTTTTTTAATCGACTTTGTTTGGAAGAATATAGTTTCAAATACTTACTTTGTAGTTAGTTTGACTTGTGTTTGAATTAAACACCAATCATACAGGCAACGACGCTAAGGTGGTGAGATATTACAACAGATTTTTCCAGACTGTAGGGTCCTGCCGCCCTTCAAGAGGCTGCGTCCAATCATCGTCCACCTATAAAAGGAGAGTTCCGACGGCGTTCTGGCCATAACCATTACAGTAGTCGAATCGAACAAACATAATGGAAGGTCAATACATTTACAACCGCAAAGCAAAGCCGGTGAAACCACTCACCATCACCAGTATTGTCAACACTTTGTTCCCACTGGATGGAGTCGACGCCAAGCATCTTTAGCATGAGCATCAAGAACAACTTTACGCCCTATGTCCAACTACAAAAATTCGGAGGGAACTGTGCGGTGTTCAACCATACAGAGTGGCAAAGACTGGCTAACCACAAGTCGGTCATATCCAAGTTTTTCAACAACACGCAACCTCCTCAGAAGATTAATCTGACTAATCATGAAATCTCTCTGAGACGCATGTGCGGTGACCGTATGGTCGTCATCGGCGAGAAAAATAACGCCTGGCTCAAGCGGGTCGCTTATCTAGCACCTAGCTGGGCGGTTCTTTATGAGGTGTGGGTCCTCATCAACGTCACCGTCAACCACCGGGATATGTGGTCGACACCCGTCGCACGCTATTGCAACGATTTGATTGACACACTCGTCGTGGATGAATTCGACACGCTAACAGAATCAGCGAATGTCAACAACCTCGAACAGCCTATGGTGGAAGCGCACAAATAAACCTGGATCTTATCATTGCTACCTACTGTACACGTCAAGTTATCGGTTTGGACTATTACATGCTGGATTGTTGACTAAAAATAATTTTACTAACACATCTAAGAGACACTATAGAAAAACGTATGACGAATATATGCGTCATTCCTGTAAAACTGTGTAGTAAATATTATGTATGTCTGTGAAACCTTTAATGTATAATAAATATTATGTATGTTTGTAACACCTTTAAAGTATAGTAAATATGTGTTTTGAAATATCGTATTTTATTCACGCAAAGCCTGTCTGTCTCTTTCATAGTGTAACCATATACGAATCTCGAATTGTCGAGCCGCTAACCTAATACATCCCCACATATCGACGGTAGCTACCAAACAGACAATTTTAGTAGACTTTTGTGAGGGATAGTGGCCATTAACTGAGAGTTATAAATCACTGTGACGTTTCCATCTGGAGAAAGAGGCCCCTGATTGTGTGTGATAAGAGCTGTATCAATGCTTCCGCTATTCTTGTATCAACTTGTCTTGTCAACCCCACCAAACTGGCGTCAGTCATAAGGGAAAACCCATTGCCACATAGATGAGGCGGGTTGGGACATCATTCAAGGTCGTGATCCATTCCTGTCTTGTCAAGCCGCCAAACTGGCGCCAGGTATGAGTCATCAGAAAAACACATTGTCACAAAAAAGGGGAATGTTTGAACATCACACGCAATGATTACGTCACACAGAATGAGGCGACTTGTCAAGACAAGTCGAGTCGCCAAACTGGCGCCAGTCATCAGGGAAAACCCATTACCACATAGGTGGGGGAAGGCAGTGGAGAGGGATTGTTATGACGACATTGGGAAAACCCATTTTAGGCGGGAAGAGCGAGGGCTGCCAGGGTCAATGACCTCTTGTATTAGTTCGCGGTTTCAAGGTCACAATCTATTCCTGTCTTTTCCAGCCGCCAAAATGGCACCAGTCATCAGGAAAACCCATTGACACATAGAAAACTAGAAATAAACCTTTGCGAGATTGAAGGAGGACAACAGGTCGTTAACCCCCATGTCGTCATGGAAATAACCAGAGGGGAAATTCAGGTTAGACGGAAATATACTGGCATCTGTCACCAGGTAAAACCCAGGGGGGGGGGAGTGTTGTGACATAACACCTAATTATTACGTCCCCGGGAAAAATGTGTTTTGACCCGTTGGCGGAAGTAGGTTTCCAAAACGCCCCGCTATCTACTTCCAATCTATTTTTAAAGAACTACAGTGCCAAGCAAACGTTAATTAATTAAATAAACATAAACTACGTATTTACATAGTTCTTGAACTAAGACATATTTGATTTAGTCAAAGATTGCACACATAACCCATATTATCACTGCACACAAAGTTTCTGCAATGTATAAATTTTGTTTCTGTTATCTTTGCCGAATCTTAGTTTGAATAGTTTTGTTAATGTTTTATGATACTTAAAGCGATATCACGTAAACATATTCAACATAAAATTTCATTTTTTTTACAACATATGTTCTTGCAAAAATGTTTTTACAAACCTGGACTAAAGTTGATACATAAATTAATTCAATTAATATTGATTTTTAACAGGTAAACATTAATCTTAAAAATATTAATGCACATAATTACAAAAAAAGAAAACCAATGTTAATTTTAGATGCCACTATATTTTTTGGCAACACTTTGTAACTGACGAAACCAGTTTTTTTTTCTTGGAGATATGTCAAAATTTTCTAATCCTCACACCCCAATTGTTTGAAAAAATATTGATCAAACTAAAAAATTCAGAATTGAGAATACAGGCATACATTTTTTCAAATATAAATTTATGTAGTATAACTTTATTTAGGTCGAAAATGATAGATAAGTGAATAATGGGCACTAAGGTGTGGTCCAATAAAGCAAAACCCACTTCGGTGGCGGAGTGATCTAATGCGTAATTCTTGAAGTATACTAGATTGGTGGTGATGGATAGCTCTCTGGTTCGAATCCCTATCGGATGTACCGAGGTTTTTCCCCTAAATGGTTTCTAGCTACCTCACACTTGAATGAAGGTAGATTTCCTCTAAATTATACCTTCCCAAACACAGACACACAAGCACGCATGCACACACACACACACACACACACACACACACACCAAAAGTGTTATCTCGTCTCACACTCCTCAACCTCATGACTGCACCACAATTGCGTTATCTTAGGCTGTTAGGCCCACATGTTTGTCAACCATATTCGATTTCTGACATTTAAATATCACACATCATATTTGTAGCGTGTCAATCAGATTGATTGAACACCTACAAGGAAAAAGTTAACTATTTATTACTATTCGTGTAATTGGATGCCACGTTTGAGTTATATCGAGATATTGAAGATAAAATACCTCAAAGTTATACTCTCTCATACAAAAAATACGTTTAGCCCTACGTTCAAACACGTGGATAGTCAAAAAATAATGATATTTTGATAATTGCTGGTCTACATATCAAAAAAGAGGACTAATATTGTTATGGTTATGAATAAGATATGT
>CABFOV010003453.1:7303-32843 GCA_902141375.1 Timema poppense | reverse complement strand
CCCCTCCACCAGTACACCCTAGTGAGATTTAGTAAATTTACCTTGATATCCCCATCATCGGCAGTTTAGTCTACTCAGAGAGTATCGCCTTAGACCTTACGGAAACTGAAGTGGGTTTTTATGAATAAAATTAATAATCATACAGTGCATCGTGCTGTGATTGATCACCATTGAAACCGTTATGAAAACACGAAGAAGTGTAAACTTGACATTTTCACGAACATTGTAGCCATCTGCAAATAATATGGCAGCTTAAAGAATAACTTAAAATAAAATCTACTCGTATATAAAGATATAACCCTTTATTTTTCCCCAACATATTCAAATGTGGGTTGAAAAATAATAAAGGTTCAACCATATTCCCTTTTTTGAAGATCATATTATTTTGATTCTTTTTTTTAAATATAAAACACGGCCATATCCCAAAGAATGACAGACGCGACATTGCCAAAAGGAAATTTCTTGGCAAAACTTCAGGAAAATAAGAAACCTCTACCTCTGTCCTTTTCATCCTTCAAAATAAATGAATGAATGAATAGAAAGTGAAGTCATTCAAGCGTTCTAATTGATAAACCGAAAAAAAAAGATTGACTTGTGATCCAAAATGTATGGCAAAATGTTTATATATATATATATATATAGTGTGTGTGTGTGTGTGTGTGTGTGTGTGTGTAAGAGAGAATGATAGAGACAAACGCTAAAAATTTGGTTTTGAACATAAATATAAGTTATTAGAAATACCAAATGCCTTATTAATAACTTTTTATTTTACAAATGTTATTTATGAACACAACAATTTTTTATTTTAAAATAAGGTGGTTTTGTATTTTCCAAGTGCTGCCAATTAAATACAATAAAATGTATTTAATACAGTCCCATGATAATATTTCCTTTACTTTGTTTATTAGATTGAGATTGAAAAGTATTTTTATTTCCAAAATTGAAACACCATTACAGATGACAAATTATTCCCCCGAAGGACCTCATGGATCCATAGGACTATTTATTTTGTTCCGGTGGCTCATTTTATCACGGATTAGGGCTTAATTTGTTTTTTTAATTAATAAACTTTTGGGGAACTAATATAATTATTGGTTTGTCAAACTGCGTGACAAATTGTACACAGGCTTGGATTTAGATAAAATATTTGACAAGTTTGTCCAAAGTAGACATTTAATTCAGTAATGGACTAGTAAATTACAAAGAATTTCAACCTAGTTTGCTGAACCCCATTAGTAATAATGATATTTTTTATTTCATTTGCCTTTATTAAAGTAGTGATAAACTTTTAAAAATAGGTGGACAGTAAACTAACTTTTTATAAATAATGTTTAAAAAAAACTTATATGCAGGCTTATTTAATATGCGAAACATTCTCCAGATATTCATTTTGAACAAAATATTAAACGAAGTGTTGAACCATTTTCAATTTTTCCTTTCAAATTTTCACGTTAAAAAAATAATTCAAACATCAAAAATTTTCAAATTTTCCAAAATAAGTTACTAGCCTTAATTATAGAAATGAAATCCAAAATTACGACTTGGCCTTGAGGTATACTGTCTAAATATTAAACTCAAATGTAATCCATCAAACTGTTTCCGCTATAACTCCAAGTAGAGGCAGACATATACGATTCAGACATACATGGGGACAAGTAGAATTGAAAAACACAATTTTTTTAGTTTGAGGATACTTAAAACTTCAGGGCTCATCATAATCCGTTATAAGCCAAACTTGTTCACATTTATTGTACGCTATCTTTATGAGAAATTAACAACAGGGTTGGTTTGCATAGTAAAATATATTAATTTGGTTTTATATTTATTAATAGATCACTTTTTAACCACTAATATAATTTTGTAACTAAAAACTAATGATGATACTAATATTTATAACTTAGTGATGATGGAAAAGGTGGAACTATAATGTATAAATCAAAATAAATAATACCTAAGAACTAATTAAAAATACGCCTTAGATTATTTCTACGATAGAGACTGAGCTACCAAATTTGGTAGTTCCCCTTACCATTGGGCTATGAAGAAAGCTGAAGAGTTTCTACTCAAAATATTTTAATGTGTATTTTCGGTGGTTTTAATACACTTCTGTCATTCAAGTATACCAGGATCTTCAAGAAGAAATATTCTTTTACAGATTTTGGGAATTTTTTTAATACATAAAAAGTATCATACTATTTAAAAGAGAAAAACATGTATAGTGTTAATGTTGAATTCGATGACGTCATAAGATAGGTCGAAGATAGAAGATACCTCTAGGAAATATAAACCAACTGCAAGGTTGGTTAGGACGCCGATCTTAATTCGTTTAAGACCATTGGTAGCTATTTATTTCTCCAAACAATGGCATTGTTAATTAAATAAGAACTGAGATATTAACATTTTGTGACACGTATAATATTTCTTATAATCTGAGAGTACTGCTTCTTATCCCGTTTCATATTATATCTAATTACCAAACACTTCCTTCACCTCTGACAAAAGTGTATTATTCACAACTTGTGAACGTGGGGAATGCCAGGCCTCCACCGTGGTACGGATCCCACGTTAAACTGTAGGTCCTTCATTTCATCTCACCATCACCCTACAATTACACATTAGTTTAAGTGGGTATAACCCGAACGGGTAGTAAGACGTGGTGCTAATAATAATTATAATATATTATATCCATTCGTTTGACATGCAGTCTACAGTCTAACTTTCATGGAAGGGCCTTATCTGACAAATATAAAAACTACAAGATCTATTTTTTCATACGTCAAGTAATGTTTTACGCAAATGAAACTTTAATAGATGTTAGCAATATATATATATAAAATATTAAGTGTTTTATATTTTGATCGCAAAAAAGTTTATATTTTTTAAAAGGCCCCTTTTAAAATTGGACTGTAGATGGTGATATTTATATTAAAATTGCCTTAATTTTTATACATAAATGGGTTGGATTAATTATTAAGGCAAATAATATATTTTGTTAAAAATATTAATTATAATGCACAAATCTATGAAAATAACCATCAAATCATCAAAAAAATAAACACACAACAGTTCAAATCCACACAAGTGTAAATAATTGACGTCTATTAGAAACAGTTAAATGATTTATTAAAGGTCCGACACCTTAGTTAAGTTGGTAGCATGTATACCCACTGAGCACAATGTCCTGGGTTCAATTCCTGGCATAGAGTTATTTTTTTTATCATTGATGAAATGTGGGTTTTCTCTTTCACATTGATGAATTAACGGCCGGGAGCTGGATGTTGTGTCTGTTCTAGATTTAAGTTAGTAAACAAGTCGTGTGCTGATATAATCGGTCGGTTCAAAAGTTGAACGTTAAATACTAGGGCTGGTCCGATACTGATAACCGATCTGATTTATCGGCTGATATTGGCACAATCGGCCAAGTATGGTCGTTTTTTTTTTTTTTTTAGATATTTTACGCCAGTAATTCAAAGTCTCAAGTCATGAAAATATAATTAATAGTTCAAACAAAAATATTTAAATATGGTTTTCTTGCATCTAGACACAAATTCTTTAATTATGCTTTGGATATTTTATTTTATAATAAACTGCAAAACCAACTTGAAGTACTTGGCAATATCTTCAGCCAGAGATTCCATATGGCCGGAAATCAGGAGCATAATGTATTCACGGTGGTTGTCACTTGTAATGCTCTGAGGATGAGAAAATAGGGGTAACATTTCAAAAGTACACTTAGAAAGATGTTTTTTCCAAACACCAATTTTATTTTTGAATGTTACAAGTTTGTCTGTACACGCCAAATATTTTCCTTTTGACCATGCATATTTGTGTTCAACTTATTTAGGTATTCATAAATATTTGCCAGGTATGATAATTTCAGGAGCCACAATTCATCCTCAAGATAGTTGAAAATATAGCTTTTATTATTTCCTCTGAAGAAAATCTTGAGCTGCTCTCGTAGTTCGAGTGTGTCAACAATTTTATCCTTGAAAGCCATTAAACTTCGGTGTGTAGAAGAAGTCACGCGTTGTGGTCTTTACCAATGTTTTCACAAATTTTGTAAACATGCGTGACTGCAGAGGACGCTGCTTAATAAAGTTAACTATGTTAACAGCTGTATCAAAAACATGTTTCAAATCTTCTCTAATCGTTTCAGAAACCAGAACTTCTCTACGAAGAAAGCAGTGGGTCGTTATAATGTCTGGACTATTTTCTTTGACAATAGTAAAAATCCCTTTATTGAACCTATCATTGAGGGGGCACCATATGTGCATATTCCAATACCACAATCCCATGATAAAACCCAGATACTCAAATAAGAAGACGTGCGTATAGCCCAAACGGGTAGTAAGACGTGGTGCTAATAATAATAAATAAGAAGACGTCAGTTTGCATACATCTTGCCCACGGGAAGTAGTAATAGTTAGAAAGCTTTCAAATAGTTTATTATTATTATTATTATTATTATTAGCACCGTGTCTTACTACCCGTTCGGGTTATACGCACTTACGCTAAAGTGTAATGGTAGGGTGATTGTGAGATGAAATGGAGGACCTACAGTTTAACGTGGAATCCGAACCACGGTGGAGGCCTGGCATTCCCTTCAAATAGTTAATTAAACACTAGCACATTAACAACATATTGAGTGTCACTAAACAACAAATAAAATAACAAATCATGGTTTTCCCTTATTGAGATGAACAAATATTGCTATCAAAGATAAATGATCAGAGACAATTGAAGCGAGTAAGAAAACAAACACAGCAGTGTGGGCCGCACACGTCTGCCGTCTTTAAGAAAATGCACCCTAAATCTCTCTCATTTCTTTAATAACTATCAAGCAAATATGTAACCAAGCTAAACTTTCAAAATTCTTCTTTGTTTTATTTATATGTCACGTTGAAACCTTAATATTTTAATTGGTTTGTTAATTATTTTTTTTAAAGTGGCATGTTGTACTATTTTTTCGCAAGCTTTTGCAAATTCTCGCGAGACTCTGGTTGCAAATCACTGCTCTAGGGGCTAGCTGCACAGAGAGCCGCATTCAGTAATCATGTGTTTTTCTTTTCTTCGTGATGCGTGACGTCGGCTGCATGCCGATTACTTAGCGCTCCAAGTAGCGTTCGATCGATCGCTCACTGAGCGCTACCCGAGATCAGTCCTTAGAGCACGTTCAACATAATGTCGCAGTAAAAATTTACCGTTAATGTAAATAGTTGTTGAGTTATTTTGTATTTATCTATCCAACTTTAACCTTTAAGACTTTAATTTAAACTTTTATTCAACAAAACTTACTACCATCATGAAAAATATAAAAGTGGCAAAAGCAAATAATTCTTCTTTTGGAGTGTTGTTACTGTACAAACTAAATCGGCATCGGTTATCGGCAATATCTGCAAAAGGGCTTATCGGCCCAGCCCTATTAAATACTAATAATAAATAAATAAATTATATACATATACTAGTATTTAAAGTGCTCACTAAGTGATGAAATTGATCTAATAAATGAGGACGTATTAAGTATTTTAGGAGTAAAAGGTCCACTTTTACACTAATGTGAACTCATTCTACTCAAAGGATGAGGTGAGAAAAGAGAACTCATTAGAATTTTTAACCAGTTTAATGACCTTAGGAATACCGCCACATAAGTTAATAAAAATAGGCAGTATATTAATGCTCCTTGGGAAATTAAATACTAAACAGGGAATGTGTAGTGGAACCCTGCATGGAAAATAATAACAAAATTGGATACAAATCTAATCCGTGCAACATTTTGAGAAGGAGAAAATTCCCAGTTAAACTGGTGTTATCAATTACTAATAATTAGTTCCCAGGTAAAACCTTCTACATAGTTTGTATATTCTATCTGTCCAAGCTAGTTTTCAGCCATGGCCAACAAACTGTGCGTGGCCTTTTCGATAACATTTTAAAAATAATTCATTTAACTAAAATATAACTCATTTAGTTCACTCTTGCATTACCCACTCTAACGTAATAACTTACAGATATAAACTGTTTTACAGACAAAGCCTAGCCTCCCATGCACTTATTAGTAATTGAATATTAGGTTTTGTTAGGCTGGTTAGTATTATCAACCTGTATTAAACAGGCCTAAAAACTAGTATTATATAAATATGCTCTTTAACTTTAATCATCTAGACTCAAGTTAGCTCAAAAATACAATTTTAAATCGACTTTAATCCAACATAAAACAAATATTTTGCTAATGCATATTCTCTTTTGTTAATAAAAGTATTTCTATCACAGTTTTACTAATGTTTTTCCATTTTCCCGTGGTGAAAACTAGATTCTTCGTATTCTTTTTTTTAAATCTTCTAGAGCGAACATATTTTTATCAGGAGCAAAATGAGGACTTTTGAGTGCTTTCTTCCCTCCACACCCTCTTTTCCCCCACATCTTTACATCCATCTTAAAAAATAAAAAAAGGCAAAACTGATTTGATGACCTCATTAAATGTACAGTACGTCTTCCAACAATTTATTTTACGTCAGTTAATATTCTTTGCCATGTTTTATATTCAATGACGACGTTGACTTTCATCTTAAGATTATATTGCTCAGATTTATATTTTACCCTTTTTTTATACCACTTTTCTTGATTTTTTTTGTACCTTCCGGTCAGCGAGCAATCTGTCCCATTGTGAGACGAGTGACGTAACAGATGCTGGAATTCTACTGCCCTTCAACTCTTTTTTTGCTAGCCACGCAACGGAAAAATGAAGATGAGAATAAATGATAAAGTACGGTAGCTTTTTAATAATTTTATTTCAGAAAAATATGAAGATATTGCTGTTGTAGCATTAATACCTTTTACATAAATGCATTTTTTTTATCATGCATTAGGATTTCACTGTCCGTTTGGTTTATCCATATATTTATAATAACCAGTTAGGGGTCAAAAGTTAAAATTTGGAGAAAATATACTCGCATACGCACGTAGGAAAAGTAAAAAACAATTTCGGGGAAACGCCTGCTCCGGTGGCTGCATTATGACAGATATATCAGGGTTAGAATCTCGGTTGGGTGTATTGAGGGTGGTTTTTCCTAAATTGTTTTACATTCTCCTTACATGCGGGTACACTAACCCTAAATTCAACCTTCTTCATCCCTAACTCATTATCGTAGTTAATATATACGCGTGTAGCCTGAACATATAGTAAAGACGAGTGATAAAAAAATTAGGGGAAAAAACATTATCTGTACACCCTCGCGGAATTTGATAGCTAAATGTGACGCGGTATAGGCTACCCCGTAAGGGAGTGTCACGTGGAGCACTGGTAAAAGTCGGCGTATTGGAAAGTCACACAGGACTGTAGGAGCGGCCGTCGAAGGAAGCGACGCATCTCGACTCTTCCAATCAATATCGCCAGTCAAACAACTGTGTGTCTTTCCCACGGTCTGCTCATCATGGGCCTTCCATCACCTTAAGGCCTGAGGGGAGGGGGATGACGTCACCTGGTACCAAGGTAAACAGCGTGAGTGTTGCGCGTTTTACGTACCTCTTCTTTATTATAGTCTCCTATTTTAGGTTGAGAGCCAAAACAAAGAAAGAATCGATCGAGGGAAGGGACTACTTACTTACTTTACTACCTACCTGTCTGTCTTGGTGGCCGGTTGACCCTTATTACTGCCCTGCATTCAATTCAGTGGTTAATTCAATACAAGTCAACTGTTATCGAAACCAGATTGGGTTCGAATTCCGGTAGGGTCTACTGAGGGGTGTTTATTTTTTCTAAAGTTTCTCACTTTCCCTTCACGCAAATACGCATACACTTTTTCTAAATTCAAACTTCCTCATCTTTATTTTTTAGCACACTATCGTAATTAGTACACATGCTTAGGCATATAGCCCAAACGGATGAGACCTGGTGCTAAAAAACTGGAAAAAAAACAACAACGCAGGTATCCTGAAACCTGTAAATAATTTAGTAGCTATAAAGGTAATAGTTTTCAATCATTTTAAAAATACAACTGCAGTAAAGATTCAATTTGTCTTGCATTTACAAACTGAATAATGATTCCCCTGTCTTTATTAATTATGAAACTCTAACAAAATAACATCGTTTTTAATATTTTTTTAAAGGCAAATGGGTTTAATTAAATTAATTTAATAGATGTATTCATTTTTCCCAAAATAATTAATATCGTTTCAAAAACTATATTTAAAAAAAATTCACATACAAATTAATTTAATTAAACGTATTTTTTATTGTTGATAATATAAGCAATTCACAAAACAAAGATAAAAATAACTAAATGTGTGAACGCTCATAGTATATTTTGTAGTAGCTAATTCACAGGTTATTTAGTAATATTTTCCATCAATATTTCATTGCAAGTTTCAATACCAAACTAAGAAAAAAAAACATAACCAATCTCCCAGTTTTCAGCACAATGTTCTCTTGTGCCTTCTATTGTTGTTAGATATGTTTACAACTTTTAAATTGTGAACCCTCCCTAAGTCACACCATTAGTGCAAAAACCACCCAACCGGTAAAGGCTATTTCAGGCATCCTACAACAAAAGACCTAAAAATGAAAAAAAAAATCTACTAATACATTTCTAATCAACCTTGTTACAGAATTCGCCCACCCCCCTCCCCCACACACGTTCTTTACGTAGGATTCCAATCACTTCTGTTTGAGAGTTGGAAAAAAAATGTTTTGTGTAGTTGGGGGTGGGGGAGAGGAGGGGGGTCACATCTTTATTCAGCATTCGTTTCTAAAACGTCGATTCCTCTTTCGACACACAAATCATGCCTAGAGGTATCTCCCCCCTTAGTTCCCAATCTTTCCCCTGCTCAATTTCCAATCATTGAGCGATTGTGCGGAGGTAAAAGGATAGCTAATAACTCGGAACTACCGTGCTTGGCACAGTACGCCGCTAAGTGGACATTTTTTTTTAGTAAGAGGCGATTTCTAACAACGGAATTTTTTTTTTTCCCGCCACGTTTTAGTACCTTTTCGGGCCAGAAGCATACATTAATTACGCTATTTGAATAATAAGAAGAAGGTATAATTTTAGAGGAAATTTACCTCCATTTTTTGTGATGAGAGGGCGAGAAACCATTCATTAAAAATATACTTTTAGTGTACCCGACCGGGATTCAAGTTCCACTCTCCCCGTAATCGACAATCCAGCATAGCACGATAGTGACACGTTAGATCATGTGACCACCAATGCGGGTAATTTATTTTATCACTTGATAAGAGATTTAATAAGAATTATTCCAATTCATTAATAAAAATTTGTTACTGGCAGATTACTATAAAGAGCAGAGATCAGGAGGAGGTGCACCTATAATATCCGGAGTTGAGGATGGGAAAATCACAATAATAAATCACGTGTATAATACCCTATTTGAGGTAAATTCTGTATATAAATAAATGTCAATACATATCTGACCAATTAATTGACTTTATCCTCAATGAATGTGAGTATGCTATAAGTTATATTATTATTATTATTAGCACCGCGTATTACTACCCGTTCGGGTTATACGCACTTACGTTAATGTGTAATGTTAGGGTGAGTGT
This sequence comes from Timema poppense, assembly GCA_902141375.1. Lineage (NCBI taxonomy): Eukaryota > Metazoa > Arthropoda > Insecta > Phasmatodea > Timematidae > Timema > Timema poppense. The sequence goes on along the minus strand of CABFOV010003453.1, from coordinate 23,287 downwards.
GAGATGAACTGGAGGACCTACAGTTTAACGTGGGATCCGAACCACGGTGGAGGCCTGGCATTCCGCACATTCACAAATTGTGATTAATACACGTCTTGTCAGAGGTGAAGGAAGGGTTTGGCAATCATATACATCTGTGCCGGGACCGAGGATTGAGCCCCGGACCCTCAGCACAGAAGTCTGACACTTTACCCTCTATACCACCAGGTCAGCTATAAGTTATTATAGATAAAATCTCTGACAAACGTAAAGAGTGTCTATATTGAAACATAAGTTATTTAAATAGTTTTTCCACAGTAAAAATGTGTTTGAATTATCTCTAAATTTGTAGGAATATTCTTAAGGGTGCCTTTCAGCGGAAGAGTTTCATTCTCACATTAAACTTTGATACAAAATAATTTGAGACCAGCCGCTTCGGTGGACGCATGATCTAAGGTGCTATTATCTTAGAAGACTAAACTAACGATGACGGGGAGATCAAGGTTCGAATCTTAATCACATGTACTGAGGTCTTTCAAACATTGTTTTCCACTCTCCTTAAATGCAAATGTGGGTACATTTTCTCTAGCTAAAGCCTTAATAATCCCTAAAACCATCAGCGCAATCAATACATATGAATACAAACAGAACGGGTAGAAAGATGTAGTGCTAAAAATATGTAAAACCTTTTAAAAACTGGCAAAGCATATTTGTGTAATATAATACAACGTATAAAATTATTTTGAACTATAGTATTAACATGTTTATTGTAAGAGGATCAAATATTTTCTTTTAAAACTGGATTTTCGGTATCTTCTTTAAATAAAATAGTTTTATTTTTATAGTTTTTAACTTTAGAGAAATATACTTTTGTGTATACATTTTATTTTATTTTAAATATGAGAATATTTCAAAAAATATTTAAAATGGTTCTCGGGGACCGAAATGAAATTTAAAAACACGATTTCACCAAGGATACCCCATTTAAAACTAAACTCACAGATCTAGCTTAGAGTTCTCGTGTGTGTTTGTAGCCTCCATATATACTGGCACTAAATTGTTTTAAATCCCGTCCGGGACAGCACCCAAAGTCTTATACACCTGTTGCCCCCCCCCCCGGTCACAAATACATATATATATATATATATATATATATAGCCGTGTCTTACTACCAGTTCGGGTTATAGCTTATGTATTAATTACAATAGTGGTTTTAAGGATTATAAAGTTTATATTTAGAAGAAGTGTCCCCGCATTTGCACGAAGGAAGAGTGGAAAACCACCATTACTACACCAGACTGACATTCTAACTTCGATTTCCCCGTTATCGGAAACATAATCTAACACGGACGTTAGACCACGCGGCCACCCCAAAGCTGTTATATATATATATATATATATATATATGGTATTATCTGTACAGGGGTGGTAGAGGTTGGAATATCGACAGGGCACGTTCGGAGGTGGGTTCTCAACATGTGTGATGTATAAATACCCGAAAATATTATTATTATAAATATTGAGACGAATAATTTAATATTAATAATAATATTGATATTACAAATGTTTCGACAGAATATTTATATCATAAATATTAATACAATTAATATTGTAAATATTTCATTCTTTACACCTCATATGAATGTGGTAATTATACTAAACTTCAGCCTTTATTGTTGGTATTTGTGTTGTACTTTGTCCATGAAAATGTATGTATTTTATCTTAAAATAAATAAACTAAACTAAATTTCATCCCAAAACATTAATTACTTCACCTTAACAATGATACGTAAAAAGTATAAAATAGCAAGTTTTACCCTTTATGACTTGTGAACTGTAATGATTTGAAATTATTGAATCAGTATTTATAGTTTTTAATTATTCACTTGTAAAAATTGTGCAATAAAATGTTTAGGGAAGAATGACCTTTGGCCATACGGTATCACGCTCATCAAGGGAAAAATCGGGATCCAAATAACTGTCAGCTGTTCTAAGGGTGATTTTTCCTCAACGGTTTTATACTTTTTATCTCCATGCAAATTCGTGTACACTTCCTCTAAATTCAAACTGCCCTATACTTAGCCCATCAGAGTAATTAGTACATAGGCGTGAAGCCCGAACGGTTAGCAAGACGTGGGGCTAAAAAATAAAAAAGTACTTGTAAAAAACAAACAAAGATCAACAACTGTGCGCGTGTTTTGTTTTCAGGTCAACTCCACCTGTTAGAATATAACTTTGTTTCCTTCCCTATCTTCGTCTTAAAACAACAATAAACAAAAGAAACAATAACACAAGTTTCCCAGTAGAATTACAAACCACGCTATCAAAACACGGCCTGAGTTAAGTTGAAGGTAATTATACAACAGTTAACTTAATGAAATCAGTGTTGTTGTTTTATAAAATAACTTTTTTTGCATCAATTCTATTACCACCCGTCCTGTCTATCCACATTTAAGATGGGGTTGTAAAGAACGTGAGGTAAGGTCAGTATTTTTGAGGTTATGTATTTCCAAAATAATGAAATATTGTTTCATTAGAAATAGAGTTTAATTTTCTTAACATGGTGATGTTTAACAGTTCTTTAATATCTTTCAAGGACGTTATGGAATTTAATTACTTATTTTCTTTTAATTTAAAAACCTTATCATCTAACGCCGCTGTGCTTATGATAGATATTCAACATATTACCATGTAAAGAAAATTAAGCTCTATGTTACTACTGGAGCAATATTTGATTTATTTTGGCCAAAATAAATGCTTTGCTATAAAAACTGCAATGAAACACTGCCTCAACTAACGATCCCTTCCCTCCCGACTTAAAAACTAATGGAGTAGGAATGAGTAAGGTAGGAGAAAATATAACTGATTTGGTTTTTGTGTTCTAGGAGAGTGGTGAAACCTAATATACCTGTCTCCGACAAACCAGACTGGATGAGTTTGACGTTTAGTGCGTGTGCTCAACCCATACAGGTGTAGTTAATGCTATTCTCGAAAATATTAACTGTCATTTAACTGGACTGATTGCATCAATGAATGCAACTTTTAATATTAAAAAAAGGGGGAAAATATTTACCGGGGTCGTCAATATGAAAGCATAAAAATCCATCTTTGAAGATGGAACTTAAGAGTCTATATCCTCGATTGATTAATAGGGAGATGAGATACAAAACTACGCTTGAACCAGAAAACATATCAATGTGAAACTGGCTGTATTCTTCATTTGACAACAGGGAAATCGCGATCAGTTAAATAGTTTGTTAGAGGAACGTCTTAGAGTAGACGGTAACCTTGTGGTATTGTAAGGCCAAATATTTAATGTACAAAATAATTAAGTGTGCCAACCACACATATATGTGACGCGTCACGGGAAAAGTGACCCTATCTTCGCCGAGAAAATATTTCAGGACAGCTGATAATAGTGATCTACGTCAAAATATAATATTTCTAGATTAAAGCCGCAAACGCTACCTACACTCTCTTAGAATAACTAGAAATAGGTTATAGTTCATATTCTACATTCTAGGTAGCGAAGAAAGCACTTTGGTACTTGTCTTTAAATAATGAAAAACTTTAACCCTTGTTTTTTCAAAACTCACTTTTTTCAACTTGTGGGTTCAAATGGCGGTAGCTTTCTCAATTCTTGGAATATGTTTACTTTAATTACATCCCATTATTCAGCAATTTCTGCTCTTTACGGTGATACTAATAACCCAATATTGCCCTGGGGGAAAATAATGTCCTTTTATCCGTGCCGCGTCACATACACACACACACATATACATACATACATACATACATACATACATACATACATACATACATACATACATACATATGTGTGTGTGACGTGGCACGGAAAAAATGACCTTATATTCCCCCTGGTCAGTATTGGGTTATTAGTGTCACTGGAAAGAGCAGAAATTGCTGAATAATGAGATGTAATTAAAGTAAACATATTCCAAGAATTGAGAAAGTTACTGCCATTTGAAACCGCAATATATAGATGAGAGTGGTTATTTTGTTTACATTATGCCTTAAAGCTAAATAATTTTTATTTTAACTAAATAAAATGCGTGGCGTTTGAAAACATATCATTTAAAATGATTAAGATACATAATTGACCAAATATGCTAAAAGCCCCAATCGCACACCTCAAAAGACCACATCCCTGGAGTAGACCATGTGCCCACTAAAGTGGATGGTATTTATATTGCCTACTGAAAAATACAGCTTCGTATCTCAAGTTTGATTCATAAATACGTGAAAATAGAACTAGTAGCTTAGGATTAAAGTAGCCAACTTGCAATAGAAGCTTTGTGGGTATACATAACTAAGTGTAACAAGAAGCTGCGATGTTTTAGATGCGGACAAACTATACTCCTATTCACGGTAGGAATTGATCTCTGAAAGGTCTTTTTTCTTACCAATATCCTACTATATAATAGATTTCTGGTAGGGAAAAAGGCCGTTCAGAAAACAACTCCTATGGTGAACGGACTTTACAGTAAAACACCGCTAGAACTAGCCCGGGTAGTCCGAAATTCTGGATGGTCCGAACACTACTTCTCGGAAAATCGGGAAAAAATTACGTCAAATTAAATATATTCTATTGGTTAATATAAGCTCAAAGTTAAAATATAATAATTGTAAGAAACACTGATATCTGAAAACAAATGTTTAATATTTACATGTTGTAGTCAACCGAATGTTTTCTCCTGTAACTAAAAATAAATATAATACATACTACGTGATATACAGCATTTAAATAAATTAAAATTGAATTTAAACTCATTCAAATGTAATTTAAAATTCGTGAAAATACTCTATCAATGTAAACTCCTGCTTAAACAGAATTTTCGCTAATCCGAACAAGCTTTTTTCCCAATTAGTTTGGATTAACGAGGTTCTTATATATGTCATAAAAAATAAAAATTAAGTAGTAAATAAGCCTGTTGATTTGACTTGTAACATTATTGGCTAGCTAGAGAACGTAGTCTCTTCACTCAACGTTCACGAAACGTGAACATTATCTTATGGACAGCTCTTTATTTAAGTGAACGTTAAGCTAACTGCATTGAGATAGCTTCCATATAAAAACACGAGGAGAACCGTTACGTTATGTTACGTGGAAGTTAAGTTGAGCATAATTCTGGAATAAAAACTCTAATTTAATGTCACTCCACCGTGATAGCTTCTATTTAAAATCACAAGGACAGTATTTAAATTGCGTCATACTTACGTTACGTCAAGTGAACGTTAAAATTATTTTAACAATTGCATCAGTAAAGGCCAAAATTGCCGTGTATTTAATAGTGAATCTTGGGTGACCTGGCGGTCTAAGGGTAAGGTGTCGGACTTATGTGCTGGCGGTTCGCGGTTCAATCCTCGATCCCGGCACAGATTTATCTGATTGTCAAACCCTTCCTTCACCTCTGACAAGACGTGTATTAATCACAACTTGTGAATGTGTGGAATGCCAGGCCACCGTGGTTCGGATCCCACGTTAAACTGTGGGTCCGCCATTTAATCTACCCTACCACTACACATTAGCGTAAGTGCGTATAACCCGAACGGGTAGTAAGACGCGGTGATAATGATGATGATGATAATAATAATAGTGACTCTTATATTTTATTATTTACATTCTCAGCTATATGTGGATAAGCGGTAAATAAAATTAGTGTGGTATTACATATGAATATTAATATACGAAGAATTATAAATATTAAAAATACTACTGAAAAGATTTCGTCTATATAAAAAGCATGCAACGGGGGAAAAAAAAATACTACAAGCAATTTATCCAGATGTTCTTTTAGTAGATATGAAGGAAAATACTAACAATGGACTAAAAAGTTATGCAGCTGATATAGAATAGAAAAGCTTTAAGGCAAAAATGACGCAAACAATAAGAGAAGAAATAAAGAAAGAGGGGGAAAAAAACAAGCAAGAAGACTTATGAAAAAGAGGGCTTAGAGTAAAGCCATATCGACAAAACGAATTTTTCTCTCTCATATTTTATAAATTGTTAGATGGAACTTCAAAGGTTTCCTCTACGGTTTAATATCTAAGAGTTTACGAATTCAACTTGAAAATCAGTAATCCTTTCATGACTCTTTGCCAGTGGTATGGACCTTAGTGTATGTGATTTGATTACCGTCAATTAAAAGCACAAAATACAGGGTCATAGGTCATGTTCTAATCAGGTAGTTCAAGGCTATGGTTTGTCAATCCAATTATATCATCAATAATTAGCGTCATTATAGCTTTTACTTACAAGGTAAATATTAAAAATTCAATTTTAAAATATAAATTATTTATAACTTTGTGTTTCCTGTCCACATACCACGCTAACGTGCTTGTATTTATCCTTAATAAGTACCCCTACTATTTAATATAATAAGTTGGTGTGTAGTAGCCCTTATTTTAAAACGTATGAACTTGAACAAAAAATATGGAATTATATACTTAGATTGTAACACATACTTTTTAATATATTCTTATTATTCTCTTATAGTATAACTACATTTTAATAAATCAGCTATCAATGAATACCCGCTTCGGTGGCCGCAAGGTATAAGACGTCACTCTCGAAGTATATTAAACTGCTGATGATGGGAAGATCGGGGTTCGATATTCTTCGGGTGTACTGAGGGTGGTTTTTCCTAAATGTTTTTTCCACTCTACGTCTACGCAAATGCTGTTACAATTCCTTTAAATTCAATTTTCCTCTTCTTTAACACATTAGAGTAATAAGTAATCCCTACATAGGCGTACAACCCAAACGGATAGTAGGACGCGATGGCTTAAAAAATACCAATAAGCTATCAAGATTTCTTTGGAAAAAACGGAAATTCTATTTTGATAATAATATTATACCTACAGTCTTCAGATGGAAATTTTGGACAAAATTGTTAAAGCTATTTTAAAGATAATTCCAATTTTCATAAAATATATCTTCAGTAAACTATCCTAAAATAATTTTGGTTTGAAAAAAATAATATACAGGATGTTTCGATTTATGTGGGAAGTAATTGGTCTATGTATGAGTAGACCTCATCCCTCAAAACAAAACAAAAAGTCGCTATGAAAATAATTATGTCCTATGTTGGGTGATTCCCAAAATATGGCCTTCCAAGGTTATTCTTGAATTGTTAGTAACCCTCTTGATACATCCCTGTTGCACCTCTTGTAGGCGACGTATCACTGCTGATACACATACAGGGCTGCAGCTAAACCAACAGTGGTGTATTACGTAGTGTTAATAAGGAGTCCAGCAAAACCTTGGAAGACGTTATCTCGGTAACCATCCAACATAAGACATATGTTCAGATGGACATTTTACTTTGGTTTCAGGTCCACTATCCACACCAATGTAAAGAGAATAAAAGGATGGAGAAAGACGCATGATTGGCTGAGCATCTGATGTCACTCAGCACACAAGCCAGCGTATTAAATACATAAAGCTATATGTAAGACCAAATATTATTATTATTATTATTATTATTATTATTANCGGCCGCCAGCACAGAAGTCTGACACCATACCCCCTAGACCGCCAGGTCACCAAGACCAAATAACTTATTCATAATAAGGCTATTTTAGTATTAAAATATAACTGCTTTGTACTGGATGACGTAAGTAATTACATAATCAAATTCCTCCAAGTGTTGCTATATTTCTTTTCTCTTTACATGGATCCACACCCCAGCTACTTTCCACATAATCCCTGTAATTTGTTACTTATCATGTATAACACGCCTCAGATATCCACTTTTTAACCAAATACAATCATTTTCGAAAAATGTCGCATTTTCACACGTCTTCAGTAGACCACCCTTAATTTTAGGGCTATGTTAAACATCACACTTTTCCTTAAGGCATGACCATATTAGATCTGAATATTAAGTTTGAACGAAACCCATCAAAATAATTTATATTTTAGTCAGAGGTACGTATATATTGATGGACAGACAGAACATAGCCTAAATGGGTAGGTACGGACAGATTGGTCAAGACCCACATTTTTTGAGTCCAGATAAACATGAAATATCAAAAACCATCATAATATAAATGAGAACTATTGTAACGATTAAAATAATTACTCTGTCGACCCCGGTAGTCTTGGGATAAAGTGCTCACCCCAGTACACGATTATTATTATTATTTAGCACCGCGTCTTACTACCCATTCGGGTTATACGCTTTAAGTACTAATTACGCTGATGGATTAGGAATCGGGAAGGTTGAATTATAGAAAGTGAACCCACATTTGTGTGGAGGGAGAGTGGAAAATCATTTAGGAAAAACCACCCCCAGTTCACCCGACCGAGATTAAAACCTCGATCTCCCCGTCCTCAGCAGTCGAGCTTAACACGACTAGCGCGTTAGCCAACTACGCCACCGAGGCGGGTACACGATATTCATGGGTTCAAACCCAGCCGGGGTTGGCGGTTTTTCCTAAGCGGTGTAAATCCATAGGACAACTTCGTACGTACAGGAATTAAAGCCGTCGGTCTTGTGTCGATCGTGGCATGTAAAAGAATCTTGGAAGTTATGTGAAAATACCTTTCATGCAAAATTGGAAGGATCTTTCACTCTTGATCATAGAAATTCTCGTGTGCTGATATAATTAGTCGGTTCAGAAAGTGAACATTAAATACCTAAGATAGAAAAATTACTTTCTTTACGTGAGAAAGTAACACAAGAAGAACAATTTTTTTTGGTAGTGTTTGTCATTTTTACGCAATAATATTTTTCACCTCTACTTAAAGGAAGTAATGTTCAAACAGGTAGGTAGGAAAGCGAGTAGTCATAGGGTTCAAGGTCAAAGGTGAAGAGGGCAAGTACAATTTTACACAGCCTCTTGATTTAAGATAAGAATCGGGAAGTTAAAACAAAGTGACTGCATTAAGTAGGATGATGGGAAAGTCCTAGCATATTTCATATACCCTCGATCTTCAGGAAAAACTAAAAATACGCATACATTTAAATCTGCGAGAAAAATAATAATTGGACCATTGATTGTTATTATTATTATTATTAGCACCGCGTCTTACTACCCATTCGGGTTATACGCACTTACGCTAATGTGTAATGGTAGGGTGATTGTGAGATGAAATGGAGGACCTACAGTTTAACGTGGAATCCGAACCACGGTGGAGGCCTGGCATTCCTCACATTCACAAGATGTCTTGTCAGAGGTGAAGGAAGGGTTTGGTAATCAGATAAATCTTTGCCGGGACCGAGGATTGAACCACGGCCGCCAGCATAGAAGTCTGACACCTTACCCCTAGACCGCCAGGTGACTTACCATTGATTGTTAAAAGCCTTTAGAAATTTAGAAATATCTCATGGACAAGATTTCAAACTATTACACAATAGCCAATTATATAAATTATTGATTCACAAAAGGGGCTATCCATAAACCACGCAACGTTGTTAAGAGGGTGAGGGTGGAGTTATAATACCTACACAGTGTTACATAACAGTATTACACAACACATACCTTATACTTATAATCTAGGGTTAAAAAAATATTAGTATTGTTCATATTTTCACCGTTAGCAAATATACTTAAAGATAACTTCCGATTCTAAGTAATATTAAATCTGAGTCCTTCTTTTAGTGCAACAAATACCACTATATTTAATAATGCCATTCACTCTTGATGTGAAAAGTTACGTAACACAGGCAAAAGGGTCAAGGTAAATGTTTACTTTATATTAATGGGTGAAAGATAACTATAACAAAACGTAAAGTGAGAAATTCCGGATAATTTGTTAGTCACAGAATGTATTTCATAACCGTACAAACATTTTTCACTTCAATTAAACCGTATTTATTCAATGACTCGTAATGTTCACATCGTTTATTTAGTTATACTTGGAAAAACATTAATTTACACTAATTAACTGGTTCGTTTTCCCTTTCTATTAATGATTCTATTACATTTTTAAAAGCAGGAGTTTAAAAGTCTGCAAGAGTTAACTGGGAAGTTTTTATGATTTAAGGAAGATGATTATTTATCATATTTTCGGTCGGCTTACGGTAATTAAAAGGGGAAAGGAGGAGGGGGGGATAGAAGCTTCACGTTATTTAATTACTCGGGGTTAGGTCTGTCTTAGACGGTGCAGTTTCGCAGACTGAGCAAAGTCTTTTCCATGTTGTTTTTATCAATTTTTATATTTTTCAAAACAAGAGGATGCGTGATTTGTATCCATAGCTTTGCTAGGTTACCGGGATATATTTTTGCACGTTTAGTATTTTTCTCATATATATATATATATATATACGTATTCGCCATGTGCAAGAAAAATCAGTTTTCAGAAAGTTGAGGGTGAATATGAAAATAATGTGTGGTGGAAGGGGACGCGAGTAGAGGCCAGTGTTTTTGCAGTTTATAGAGCGAAACATTTTTTTTTTGCCAAAATAAATAAAATATTACTCTAGTACAAATATATATAGTTTAATTTTATTAACATGGTGATATTAACAGTTTTGGAATTCTTGTCAAGGGTGTCCTGGAATTTTATGACAGCATTGTTTTCTTAATTTAAAAATTTCCTCATCTAATGCCGCTATGTTAATGACAAATATTCAGGTATTGTTAGTATCATCATGCGAAGAAAATTAAACTGTATGTTTCTACTGGAATAATATTTCATTTATTTGGGTCAAAATTTGTTTTACTACAAAAACTGCAAGAACACTCACTTTTTCTTGAGTTCCCTACACTCCCGCCTTAAGTAATCAGTGTACGAAGTCTCAGCTTCGTATCTTTCGACTGGACACATGAGCAAAGGCGTCAGTTTCAACTAATTTTGTTTAATGTTGACAGGGAGGTCAGGGCTCAAGTCCTGACCAGGTGTACTGAGGCGGTTATAATTAAACGGTTCTTCACTGTCCCTCAACGCAAATTAAGGTTCATTTCTTCTTTATTCCGCCTTTCCTATTAGTTTAGATATGTGATCGCCCTGATGGGTAGCAAGACGTGACCCGCCTCAGTGGCGTAGTTGGCTAACGCGCTAGTCGTGTTGAGCTCGACTGCTAAGGACGGGGAGATCGAGGTTAGAATCTCGGTCGGGTGAACTGGGGGCGGTTTTTCCTAAATGGTTTTCCACTCTCCCTCCATGCAAATGCGGGTTCACTTCATCTAATTCAACCTTCCAAATTCCTAATACATTAGCGTAATTAGTACTTAAGCGTATAACCCGAACGGGTAGTAAGACGCGGTACTAAATAATAAATAAAAAATAAAAAGTAAGACGTGGCACACTATTTAGTAAGTTTTAATTCTATTTACAATGGGTATTCACGGATTAGGCACTATACAAATTAAAGTGATATAGCTAAAAGCGTGACGCTCTAAGATATAAACCATTGACCTACCGAATTATACTTATATCTATTATTATTATTATTATTAGCACCGCGTCCTACTATCCATTAGGGCTATACGCATACTTATATCTGTTTATACTCGACTAGCCCTACCACTGATTGCATAAATTATATTAATAATATTAATTAATCTAAAAAACATTTGATATAGGGTAATGAGTAACTGTTTTTACAAAAACACTTTTATATTTTCCCACAAAATCTAAAATAAATATGTTAAGGCTCCAGATTTGGAACTATAAGGCTAATTCCAAACAGTGAGAAGCAAGGATACGTTTTTATTTATAACTCTTGCACGGGAATTGGAAAAAAACAACAACTTCAAAACCGTATCTGATCCTTACAAAGCCAGACATTTGTGCCAGTATTTATTTAATAGTATTATATATAATTATTATTACACATAAACTATTAACGGCTTAATCTTTTGCTTAGTGCTTTTAAGAGAAAATGTGAAGAGAAAAAAGGGTAGTAAAACCAAGACGATAATTCCCACGTTTTTAAACAACCCTCTGAGCACCCAGCTGAGATTCGAACCTTAACTCCCTAATCAACAGCAGGCCATTAGATTGTATGCTTAACTCCTTAAACCGTATGGATAATGATTTTTTTTTAAAATAATAAAGGATATTGTTTGCAATCGTTAATCGATTATAAGCGTTAAAATTCAATTAACAACATTCCCCAAAGACGGGAGTGTAAGTCATATTTGTTGGAAGGGATGAGCCAGGGAGTATGAGAGACTGCCTCTCCTGTAGAAGTTTGTAGATAAACTGAACGAGGGAAAAGGGTTGAAAAATGGGTAGAGGGGGTGGTTGAACGCCATGACATCGCAACCGGAAAAAAAAGACACGTTAAAAATATATATTAAAAAAAAAAGGTCGTGTTGCAAACGAGCGAAAGTTGCTGTTAATTGTCTCAGTTAAGACGAGACTAACTTTTAGTTGGCTTCGTACCACAGGGAGGAGCTAAAGGCCGCCATTAGTGACGAGATGAGGGGAAGGGAGGAAAAGTAAGGTGGTAATGATGATGCTGATTTTTAAACTATGTGTTTGGAGGATGGAGGAGAACTTATCTGAGCAGGGATCTTAAAGGTCTCGGTCATTAAAAAAAATCCTTAAAAAATACAATCGGCAGACTTAACCTTACGGATAGTGTTCTGAACAATGAAGTAAGGAGACCCGGGTTCAAGTAGGGGCTAAACCATACTGTATTCACGCGAATGCGCCTATCGGCCCCACAACTGGAGGCATTTATATTTTTCCAAAATATCTAACCACGTAGTATGTGTGAGTTTGTATAGCAACAAAACCTATACTCCGATTTTTGTAGGAATCCCGTTTTAGAAGGTCTTATTTCGTTTCAGAATCCTACTATAGAGTAGTATTTTGATAGGATAAAAGGCCTTCCAGATAGAGATAAAAAAAAATTGGTCATGGTATTGAACAGCGATGAACGATTCTATTTAAAGGCACTCATTACCATTCTAACCAGTGACAGCTTTGTATATCACGAAATGTGTTCCATTTTTGACCTGTAAAAAACATAATTATGGTGTTGTTTGAACATTTGGTTTGTTCCTATCCCTATTTATTATATCTTCTTCCAAGCATAATAGCTAAATAATTATAACAAATTATTTTACAATCATATACTTAGCACATGCGAAAAATAGAATAATCTTTATACCAGTCAAGAATAATGACATTAATAAATACCATTCACAAATAACGTGCGACTTTTTACTAATAATTTTATTTTAATTCGCATCAAATAAAAAAAATCGGGCATGCTAATCTCCCATAGTTATGGAAGTAAATAATTGTTTAAAATTACCTATCCTTCACAGGAAAGTTACTTACTCTTTGGCAATATTAACTCAAAAGTTGATTGCCTCACTCACAAAAGTAAGCCACCTATCCCTCCTATCTTGATCGTGTTTTATCCAGTCCACCTCATTACACCCTATTGCTCTGAGTCTATTCTAACGTTATCTTCCCATCTGCGTTTTGGTCTACCCATTGGGTTTATTACTCAATACCTTGAATAAGGTTCTAGATTGTCTCATTAACGCTGCATGATCTGCCCACCGTGGTCTATGAGATTTTATTTTCCTAAAAAGGTATTGTGTTGTACTGTGGATTATAATCGGACCTAAATTCTATCGACCTTGACATTCCTGATAGTGGTGAGTTGCGAAGCCTAGCGGACAAACTTTAAATTAGGAGTAGTTCTGGAATGTGGTGATCTGATGGGGATGTATGGAACTAAAGTTTTCAATAATCTTTTATAAACAATTAATTCAATATGTGTTAAGTAATTAAATCTCTTTGTACCTTTTTTATATATGTAATTTTACCTTAATGTTTTTTTTATATCTTTTATTTTAAAAATGTCAAGTCTTCAAGTATTATATTATTGGTCCTTTTTTATCTTAAAAGTCTCTGATTGGCCTATCCGTTAATCACTATTTCCTGTTCAGGGAAATAACGGCTTTCCCTCGTCCATTCTCTATTTGGATCCGATCAACGTGAGACATAATTTTTTTATTTCTCTTACCTTTTTTGATTTTATTCAAGACTCTTTTCTAAATTAACATGTAGTCTTTTTCCTTTTTATTTCTTTCTTGTTTTTGGAGTTATGAGGTAAAGTTTCCGTGTAATTATTTTGTCTAATTAATTACCTTTTAGGTTTCGGATTTATTATGCATTTTTGTGGTGTTCTAATGTAACCTAGAAATTGTCAACCATGAGGCCTGGTTCTTTTTATATTATGGTTTTGTATCAATCGGCATCCTATAAAACACGCTGTTTAAAATTTAATAGAACAGGGGATTAAGCATAATGGTTGAAGACTATTGTCTTTGTATTAATTAATTTTGATTTTTGGTTTTCTCTGTTCTACAGGAGATATCCTTTATTAATACCTTAAACAAATCGGTAATGTAGTACATGTAAATGTTTTCTTTTATTTTAAATTAATCTTTTATTATGTTTTATTACCTTTTTTATTTTCTTAATCTTTTATTATGTTTTATTATCTTTTATTCTCTTAATAAATAATACAGTGCTTTTTGTAACTGGTTTATGATTTAAAAATTATCATGTGGGAAACCACGTGTTTTGGATAACTATCTTAACCTCATTTTGTATTGTTTAATTATCTACTTATGCTCTCTTTCAGTCTTGGCGATAGATATAAATCTTTCACTAAACTCAATAAGTGTTAGTGGTTACCTTTCAATGAGGCGATCAGTACAGTATTCAGTACAAGCTATGTAACTCATCATTATGTGAGATCCTCCTTTTCTCAGTAGTCACATCCCTTTTTGGACCAAATATCTTCCTAAGCACCTTGTTTTTGAACAACTTAAATTTACTTTCGTCACGTAAGGTAAGAAACCACGTTTCGCACTCATAGAGAACAACCAGTTAAAATTATTGTATAGTATATTCTGAGTCTAACTTTTTTCTCATATGAAACTTAGGTTTTTAAAACAATATTTTTCAAATAGTACAAGCCTCTCTCCTCCTACTAATGTAATCCTCCAACACTTATATAACATGATAGTATGTGTAGGATTGTATGTAATGTGCGCTGGGAGAGATAATTGATGGTATAAGTTTTATTTAAGGGCAGGTAAGGGCTTAAAGCGTAGGAAAAGTGGAGGCATAGTTTGGAGCCATAACCAACCAAATTGAAATAAATTATATGAGCCGCCTCCCTTTTTTTACCTCAGTAAAATACATTCGCATGTTTTGTGTAGAAGGTACCATGCGTTTATAAAACTAGGGGCTGGCGAAGGGGAAGGGGTGGCAGTGGCCGGGATTTAACCCAATATTCCCACGATGCCAAGGCAGTAAACGTAAAAGGAACGGTGGTTAGCTAATTGAGCTGTCGTGGGGGTTAGGGGCGATACATGAGACTACACACGCGGGTATGTTTGTATTTGGGTAGGAAAGAGAAAGAAAGTAGGGCGGAAGAGGGGGAGCGATGGAGATATGAGTAAAGAATAAAAGAGAAATAGTAAAAATAAGAGTAGGAGAGCAAGGGTAAAGGCAAAAAAATAATGGATTGTGTTGTGTGGGGAAAAAGTTGAAATGTTATCAAACAAAACGACGCATTGAAAATATAACACGTTAAAAATAGGTTTAACATGAATAGCCAACAGACCAAAGAGGTTACAGATCAAGTAAGTGCACCAAAATTCAACTGGAGAGAGGAATGAAAAAACCGTTGCGAAAATCATATATATAATAAACACCAGCCAGAGCGACTAGGTGGAATTCGAGCGTCGGCTTCTCGAGTCGGGCAGACCCGAATTGCGCCAGTTATTAAGGGATTAAAAACTGTTTACTAATCCCGGACCCGAATTGCGCCAAGTCAAGTTCAGGTAATAGGTGAGGGAGGTGGGGGGGATGATACAAACAAAGACCATCGCAAACAATATCTCGCCACTTCATGTCTTTATTCCCCTTAGTAAAGGAATGTAAAAACGCCCTAAGTGCCCCCAACCAGACTTGTAACAGTAGTATTGACATCCGTTTGTCCAAAACTTATTAATTGTCTCGACAACAGTGACTGTCCCGGTGTATTTTTTTTT
>CABFOV010003452.1:17624-65564 GCA_902141375.1 Timema poppense | reverse complement strand
AATCAAGACCCGGCCCCCATCCCCCGCTCTCATCACATCCCCAGTGCGTCATCCTACACATACAGTCATCATTCACCCCTCCCCCTAGCCACTAATTGCCTCCATTGTTTGGCTTAATTGGCCTATTGTTTGCGCCAGTATCTTTATTCCCCCCCTACTCACTTTCCCTCCACGTAAATATGGGTACACTTCCTATAAATATAGCTTTCCCCATCCCTAAAACCATAAGCTTGATTGGTTCATAAGCATATAGTCCAAACGGGTAGTAAGGTGCGGTGTTAAAATAACTAGGCTATAGAGGGCGATTCACTCGTGACAGAATACTTATTATGTGGAATATTAGATGCGCGTGGGTGGTAGGCACTTACAGAATCTTCTACGAGACAATCCTCCTTGTCGTGGGCAAATGTATGTTTTACATTATTCAAATGTAACTTTTCAATCATGAGTTAGTTAAAAACAAATGGTACGGAACTCCTAAAGGACTTTCTCGCTCTATTGTTTAAAAATGGAGATATTTACTCAAAACTCGTAATATATGTTAAACGAAATAATATAAACTAGAAAACCCAAGCATGAATTGCACTATACTTACGTAAAACATTTTTTCAGTCCCGGTTTTGAATTTAATAATTTTATGTCCTCATTTGTATATTTGAACCGATAAAAAAGATCAATATAGGGTCTACATGGGTCAAAATTTCGTATTAAAATTTCAACTTCCGCTTAAAATTTTCAACATTTTATTAGGTGTTGCACATCTTCATATCATCGATTTGCTATTAAATTCCTCATTATAAATAAAAAAAAAGAATGTAAATATTGACTTTTGAGACTAAAAAGGAGATATATAAATGTTCTACAGACATTTATCCTAATCAGTTTAAGGAAAAATATAAACATTTTGGGAGACTTACTTATATTTAACTACTCTATGGTATAAGAATTATTGCGTTAAAGCTTAAGTAGTATCTATTTACAAATAAAGCTCACAAAATTGTATTAATATATTTGACAATATTCATAAACTGTTAGTTTTTTAAAAATATATTTTATATAAAAGTCTTTTATATTTAATAGTAGTAAAATTTTGCAAAGATAATTTATTTAGTATCTCAAATAGAGATGAGATACGGAAATTTACTTTTCTTAAAAGTACCGTAAAAGTAGTTTTCATGGGAAAATGGAAATAGCCACTTTATTTATATTCTTAATCATCGCCTAGATAGGAGTTATAATCAAAATCGTTACAGCCGATTTTGAGAAAATCGATTTTTTCTCTTTTCACCCTTTAATAAATTACTCCTAATTTTAAGTTGGAAGATACACACAGACAGACGGCATTGCAACTACCACTTATTAGCGTCCGGGGGTCATAAAATGTCGACATCTATCAACATTTCAGGTTAGATTTTATTCATGGTTACAATACTTTACCTTTAGTACTCGAAAAGTATAAATATATATGCGTATAGCTTGAAAGTTATTTGTTTTATAAAAATAGGTTTCGAATAAATATTTGTATTATATATAGATATACATATTTGCAATGATAAGTAATTTAATACCTCAAATAGTTTCGGAGATTTGTTTAAAAAAATGTTAATCTACGCATGAGACCGGAGCCCTTAAAGTCATTTTGCTGAAATATTGAGATTAGCGATTATGTTTAGAATATTAATAAATTTTTAGAAATTAAATTTAATAAAAATCGTTTTATCCAATTTGAGAAAATCAACTTTTTCTCTTTTTGCCCTTCAGTAAAAAGCCATTAATAATAGGGTTAGAGATCCAATTCCAAAAAACCCTCGGTGCAGCCATATGAAAACCTTAGATACCAAGTTTTAGCCTGATCGGTAAAATAGTTTAGGCTCTAGCTGGAGGTACAGATGGACAGATATACTAACGGCAATTCAAAAATAACTTTTTCGGATTCGTGGGGGGTCATGAAACGTCGAGATTCATCAAAATCTCGTGCTTGATTTTTTAACCATCACAATACTTTCTCTACCTGTAAGATAATGAGAAAGTAAAAGGTGTTCAGTCCCGAGTGAATCAACCTGTATAATCTTTAGTGCCACTATATGCACTATGTAGTAAAAATGAATCAGATATTTTCTTTCAGCCTGCCGGATCCAAAAAATCTTCGAAGAATGTTTTTTGAATAGAAAGTTTACAAAATATTGTCCCTGATCGAGACCTGTTAAACAATAGACCGAACATCAATAGAGTAGTTACAATTCGATTACGTTTGTCGAGTCATTACGTAAAACAAATGTTTACGAACAAATGTTTACGCGAAGCTCATTTTTATTGAACATTTGTTTTACGTCCTGCATTCAATCTGTCCCCACTCCCTGTTTATTGATCGTCGACTGTGGAAAGGTACTTTAAAATATCGAGAGCATGAAAGGCATAGTGATAGGATGAGGAGGGGATTATGGTAGGTAGAGGGGGAGAGGGGAAGAAGGGAATTAAACTTCAAACGATGTTTACATTCACGCTAACGATGAAACTTTATTGATTTTTTTGTGCCGAATGAAAATGAAATGTTTTACCTTCTAGGACAAAATAATTATATTTATTTGGCAATTCATTAACTAATGTTTATCTAAACTAGAGCTAATTTTAATCACTAGTTTTTACTGCTTTAACGATATCTCTACTAAAATGATATTATGATGAATTACTTGGTATTGGTTCCTACTAACTAAAATGTATGTGTGAAGAACTCAGAGATGTATATATTTAATAATAATTTTGAATATGTTGTCGAAATTATTATATGAACATAGATGTGATTCAAAAACCTTGCTACCAGTAAAAGAATTGAATCCAGTCACACGTGCCAAAGTCAGTCACACTATCTTTGCGGCCAACCCTACCGATAAACAGCTCAAAATGTTTCGTCAAGGGCTATGTAACATACTGATAAATATAATAACATACCTTTATTCATAACTAACATTACTCAATTACTAAGCTTTATTGATTTTTCCTATCACAATATTTAGTGTACCAATTTAAAATTGTTATATTGATAAAATACCAACACAAGTTATTCATTTTACTTTATCGCTATCTTACAGATAGAGAAAGTATTGTGATCGTAAAAAAATTGAGCTCGAGATTTTGATGAATCTCGACGTTTCATAACCCCCCGAATCCGAAAAAGTGGTTTTTGAATTTTCGTCTGTTAGTAACTCCAACTAGAGCCTAGACTATTTTACCGATCAGGCTAAAAAAAATTTAGTAAGTTATTATATGATTATCAATAATCATGTATTTACATATATATGATTAATTTAACTGACATGAATGTACACCCACTTAACTATTTCAACGTACATTTATTGACACCACTTTTACTTCTTCAAAATACGTGAATCGACCTCCTTTTTACTAACATTTAAATGACATGTATCAACATCCTTTAGACTTGTTCAACTGACATGACGTATTGACATAGGGCCAGTTTCATAGTCAAATCTAGTACGCCTCAAGTGCGGTGCTACACTAAGTACATGACGACACCTACCTAAACCAGAATGGAATGGGCCAGTTTCCTATGCNCCAGTTTCATAGTCAAATCTAGTACGCCTCAAGTGCGGTGCTACACTAAGTACATGACGACACCTACCTAAACCAGAATGGAATGGGCCAGTTTCCTATGCGAGAACGGCCCATTCCATTCGAGTTTAGGTAGGTGTCGTCTTGTATTTAGTGTAGCGCCGCACTTGAGGCGTACTAAATTTGACTATGAAACTGGCCCATAGTTTCGACTACTTTGTAATAAATATAGCCATACCCATCTAACTACTTTAACCTAAATGTATAAAAACCCATTTCAATTATTCAACTGAAGTGTGTTGACACGCATTTGACTACTTCATCACACATTTATTTACAACCATTTGACTGGTTCAACAGACATGTATCAATACCTGTTTGAGTAGTTCAACAGACAATTGTATACTCTAATTTGACCAATTGAACCTAGTATAACTCTATTATATTATATTTCACATCATTAATTGAGGGATACTCTCATTCATACCCTCTGAAACCAAAATGAATATTAGATTTTATAGTCCTTAGATATATTCTTAAATTATCACCATTGGGAGTAATTATTTTAAACCGTCACAAGTGGCCTCATTTGGAAGATGTGTTGTATACATATTGTATGTTGTAAATAGCAATTGACCTGACAGGTGTTGTGAGGATAGCAAGCTAGAAGCGTTTACACAAAAGAGAGGTGTCAGAAAGCCATTGCTAGATATCAGGCCGTTCGCCGGTTTAAATAAGAAGAGTTTGAACCCCTCGGGGCTGGTTGATTACGGGATATCATAAGCTGCCTGTCATGGGGTCATGTGAACTAAGTCATCGGGTTCACCAAGTATCAGTCAGGGCTGTCACTCGAGCCTTAGGAACCAGGTTCGACGTCCGCGCAGTGATCGCCTAGCTGTCATCCAGGCCATAGGTAAAACTTCATAACACCTCGTTCGGTCACTCGGTTCTCTATACTCACTAAGCTCTTCATTTTAACTTCACTTATAACATCACATTTGTATTAGAATAGTAGTATTAATAAACCTTTAAAAACCAAGTCTAACGTCAATCACGGACAAACACAAGTTACTCTCGGCCAAAGATATCCTGACAAATCTTCATTCCCACATACGTAGGAGCATACAGGAGGGGGAGATGACAAAACTTACAATTTTATCTTATTTCAACAAGTAAAATGTTAAATACTACACCTTTAAGAGGCCTATTATATTCGAATCAGTAACTTTAGGTATAGTAATTTAAGGTATCAAATAGAAGTTTGTTACAGCACAAACTACTCACAATCAACTTTAAATGCTTGTTTATTTGATGTCTATTTAGGGGATTTTCTAGTTTAAAAATTACTTTGTTAGAATATAAGTTAAAGCACCTCGCTAAAAAAGTATTTTTATTGTTTCCTTCAACAACATGGATTTTAGAAGACAAATTAAGGTAAACACATCCGTATTTGCCTGGAGGGTGGCTGTGAAAGCCATAATAATGAATCGCATGTGGAATACCAATCAAGTGCACTCGATTGTGATTCAACATTGACGTCCGTATAGTTTACAATACATTATACTGCCCATGTGAGCTGCAAAGCGAGAAAAAGTGTAATCAGATAGATATTTGTTAGCTACACATTTATCAACAATGCCAAGTAAAATGTTCTTATGGGTAATAATTATATTACTATCTCCAGTAATAAAATGGTCGAGGGCATCAATATCAACTAGATTAATGGTGACAGGTGTATCGGGGTTCAAACCACTTTCGGGTTTACTGTGGGTTGTATTTCCTAAGTGGTTTTTTTACTCTCCTTCTTCGTAAATGGGAGCACACCTAACACTAAATTCAACCTAATTCATCCCTAAAACTTTAGCATAGCTAGTATATATACGATATACTAGACGCGTTGTAATTTTTTTAGATTATTTTATCCTAATCTTAAAATAGACTTGCAAAAAGGTTCTCAACAATACCGGGATTTTTTTACGTTTCATATTAATAAAAAATACAAAGCTGTTGGTCAATGCGTCACCCTCTACCCCTTCCACCCCTTCTTCTGACTACAGCTACTCTTCTAACCCATTTGCATAGCTATTCTTATATCTAGGAATAAGGAAATATAACATTTTGAGGAAAGCTACCATTCTTAGCGTGGAGGAGAATGACTATTGTACTATTTAGTAAAAATCATCTCATTACACCCAGTTGGGATTCAAACAATCACCTCCCTGTCACCAACAAAAAAGACAATATACGACTGTTGCCTTTGCCCATGTGCCCACTGGATCGAGTGGTGGAAATATATTATCTTAAACTCAAAATAAATCAATATTTTTAAAAATATTCGCCACTATTCATTATATTTAAGGTGCTATATATTTTAGAATAGTGCATTAATGTCTAGTTGGTGTTGGGACAGAGTCTTAGAAATAAAAACATACATTTTCGTGGAAGAGGATTGGAAAACCATTCTAAGTGCTCTTAACCAGAATTTGAGCCTCGACCCCTGAGACACCAACAAACCCAACATTTAATCCACGTGCCCACCAATTCGCGTTGGACTTATTAATGTTTAAAATAAGCGCAGTTCAACAATAACCTTAGCTAAGTCACTATAACGTTTTCCAACTTAGCTAAGGGTCACAAATTTGTTTCCCGGCATGATCTTAAATTTTTGTTGAAATTGAGGTTTTCTCTTTTACAGTAATCTTTTTATATAGCACCGCATCATACTAACTGTTCAGGTTAACACGCCTATGTACTAATTACATTAATAAGTTAGGGTTTAGGAAGGTTTAGTTTAGAGGAAATGCAACCGCGTGTTAAGACCACCCGGCCACCGAGGAGGATAAAGTGATGAATTAACATTTCAGAGGTTATTTTTACTAATGCGAGGTTTATTCATAAATGATGTGTTGTAAGTCGGTTTATAAAGTGCATACTAAATATTCCAGAATATTAAAATTTATTCATAGAGATTAGACGCAAAAATAACACATCATTCTTTTCTGAGAGAGCTTCTTTTACCTCCATTGGTATGCAATGATAAGGCGTTCTATTATCCAGTGATACCTTTGGTAACATTTGGAAGTGAAATGTATTTTGCAAACATCAGAATGACCATTCATACATTGCGAATGGTCTCTACTCTCTCGTTCGTCTTTCTCAAAATAGAAAACATGTTATAAAACGTTTTCACAAGTCATAGTGGATATATCCCTGTAAGGAATCAGGGCCTACGTATGCGCGACACCTCGCAACGTCCTTTGACATGCACAAGAAAAAGGGGACTTGTTACAAAACATGAGTGTCAATGTGATAAGGTTTGTCTGTACAGGCGTGACCAAGCCACCGAGCCCAATAAAATAATATTCTCCACTTCTGCACGCTCATTACTAACAAGAGTAGGGAATACTTTTAAACTAATTTCCTCTAATTGGATGTTTATTCATATATATTTTAAATTATTCTCTATATTAACTTTTTTCTATACTTACAAACATAACTCTTCTTAATTTTAGTTTGAGTGAATTCTTGTCTGTTTTCAGATTTACAAATAAAGAAGTGTTCTTTTAATAAAACCTCTTGTATAATTTTATAAAAATGTTGATAGAAAGGAGGGTCCACTCGATGTAGGTATATGGGTACACATACGTCACTTTGAGTAGGCCTTCCTTTATTTAAGCACCACGTCTTACTACCCGTTCAGACTATACGTTTATGCAAGTACTAATTACGCTAATGGTTTTAGGGATGAGGAAGGTTATAGTTATAGGAAGTGTCCCCACATTTACATTTAAGGAGAGTGGGAAACCATTTAGAAAAAGCCATTCCAAATACACCCTTCCAAGATTCGAATCTCAATATCCCCGTCATCGGCAGTCTCGTATATTTCTAAAGTAGCGTCCTAGACCATGCGGCTACTGAAGTGCTTTCTTTATTATAATTATTAAAATTATTATTACTTTTATTAGTAGTAGTAATGGTTAACTATACACGGTAGATATGAGGAGAATGTTTAGAGAAAATTCATCCGCACTATCATGTACAGGAGTTGAGAAACCCATAGTTAAAGAGTTAATTATGTTAAACAACACTCGTGGCACTGGCCAAGATTTGGACCTCAACCTCGCTTGTCCATTGTGACATTACGTGTCTTTGATTATACTGTGATCCCCAGTACCGGCTAGGAGAGTTTTCTAAGCGATAGTCCGTTTCTTTATACTCGAAAGACTAAAGTTCTTATTAAATTCAAACCTTAGTCATTTTTTTTCTTGTAAAGGGTTTCCTTATCAACTTTTGGGGCATATTTAAATTTAATCTCTTCCCCCCATATCTTTAGATTATTTAGAATAAATTACGGGTGTTAAAAAAAGGCATTATGACATGTATAAATAAGAATAATGTTACTATAATTTGTGAAGATATTTTTTACTATTTCTAAACGTTTAGGAGAAAATATTTCATATTTCGTATATTACAGCAAAATGTTTGATTACTTAAAGAGTATATCAGGCAAGCTGTGATTGCAATGCGGTTCAAGTTTATATAATTAAATAGTAAACGTTCACTTTACACTATGTGTTACATTTAATGTATATAAGCTTTAATGCGCTACAAATATAATGACTTAAACTGGCGACAAACTTGATATAAGCTACGTGTGGATATTAAATAATTAAATCGTAACATTATAAGTAATGAGAAATTCCTTAACGAAAGTAAATGTTTGTATGAGAAGGACATTATAGATTGTTCTGATGATAGTTTGAAATCATTTTCAATATTTTCGTAAATGTATGGCATAGGGATTTTTTATATCTAATCAAACTATGTGATATATTTATTTTAATTTAAATGATTGATAAAATTCATTAAAAAACTATATTAGACACCATTGCGTTTGCTGTGAAAGTTTATTTCTAAATTAAATAAATCAATGATTTGAGTTTCTGAAACTATAAAATAAATATAATTTTATATAAAAAAAGTGTTAAGTAATTTTTTATATAATAACATAGTAGATAAATATATGCATTCTAGATTATAATTACACTTTATTTAACGTAGCCTACATTTTATCAAATTTGTGTTTCAAGCAAAATGTTTTTATAAATATATCTTTAATGCAAACAATTATTTTAATATATACTTGAATTTAATAAAACTATACTATAGTAAGAACACTTTAGGGTAAGCCCTTAGAAAATGTAATAATGATACTGATAAATAAATTCTTTATGTAAATAATTACAAATACTAAATGTTTTCTACTATTTATTTAAGTACTGGCCTTGATATTTCTAACAAAATCAGGTATGTAGTTAAATTTTAAGATCACACATAAATAACATTTCCACAATCGACTGAAAAGAAAAAAATCGTATCGAACTTACCAAAACGGGAATCCAAACGCCCACCATTTTTGAAGTTGTTCTCTTAAGTGATGACAATCTGATATCCAATGGCAGTCCCAAGTCTTATTTCTTCCTGTTAGATCGCAGGGCGATGTCCACAGGTAAAGGAAAATAAAATGGCAGAGTTCTGGTATCATGCTCGCATCTCCATGTGCTAAAGCACATTGCGAGTACTTTGAGTGAATATTTGATTTCTCCCTATTTGCGGTCAGTAGGTATTTTTACTTCTTTATGTTTGGCGTTCTGCGACTTTTTTCCCCCCTCAAGTTGGAACGACCAGCCTGTCCCACCTCAGCAGCTCAAACAAAAGAGCGCTTTTAAACTCGAATGACACAATGGACACGTTTCAATGTTTATCGTAAAAGAAGGTAATAAAAAATGGTAGTTTGACACTTAAGAGTAAAGTTTCATTACAAAGGATTGAATCATGTGTCCCCTTTATATGTATGCTAATGTCTGATGAAGGTTGATCCCGTAGTAGTTTACTTGATAGCTTGTTGTGAGGTTGTGAGTTTTTTTAATTAAATACGCAAGCTACTATCTACTTTAAACTATTCTATGCGATACCTATTATTTGCATTTTACAGCAAAAATAATTCAGGTAATAAAAATAATTAGATAGTTAACTAACCCATGGGTGGGAACATTTGATGAGAGACCTATCGTACATTCTCAAAAACTGGGTTCGGTTAAAGGTATTTTTACTACACTTTCATTAGTGAAAACAATTAATCCTTCTTTAGGCCTAATAAGTGTACAGCTCTAACCAAATATTTTTTTAGATATCTTATGATTCTGTAACTATTTTTAATATAGTAATTTTAAATACATACTTTAGAGATAATTTTGAATATCTTGAAAAATCATTTAGGTATAATCTAGTGTGTTTTTGCTTTATTTATACTTAATTTGTAGCATTGGGAACTCAAGTTAATTTGCGCATTTACGAGAGTATGCTACCTAGACCTATCTCTGTCTAGTTTTACCCAGTTCACCTCACTACACCTTATCTATTTCAGATCCATTCTAATGTTATTATCCAATCTACGTCTAGTTCTTCACAATGGTCTCTTTCCATTAGATTTACTAGTCATTACAATAAACACGGTTCTAGAATCTCCCATTCACAATGTATGTCCCGCCTACTATAATTTGAGAGATTTGACTATCCTTTCAATGGCTTGTAATGAGTAAAGAGTATGTAGCTTATCATTATTTAAACTCCTCCACATATTAGTATCTTCATCCCTTTTTTTACCAAATACTTTCCCAAACTTCTTGCTTTCGAACACCTTTATGTATGTTTGACATGTAAGGTAAAAATACCACCTTTCACACTCATAGAGAACAATTGGTAAATTTATTGTTTTGTATATTCTGAGTTCTACATTTCTCGGAAGCAGGTGAGATATCAACAACTTACTGCCCTAGTAATAAAATGCATTTTCCGGTTGTATTCTTTTCACACCTTTCACTCTTATATATTTGTTGTTTGTTTAAAAAAATGAATATTTAAACTCATATTTATACTTATATACAAATTATTTATTTTGTTAGTATGTAAAATTTAAAAGCAATCTGTTAAGGAAAATAAACATTCGTGATTGGAGTATAATGTGGAAAACGGTAATAAGGGCATAAAGGCAACATCATAATGTTGAAAGTTTTCATATATTAAAAAAAAATCTCGATTTTTATTTACAGAAAAACAATACACATTTATCTCTACACAGTTGTCTCTTAATATTTTATATTTACATGTTATAATATTTAATATTATAGTTATAATAAAATAATGTGTCACAACTAGCTTTTTATGTACTAAGATTTTGCGATTTTTTGACTAAGCCTAAAATTTAGAGAAGTGAGTCAATGTAAATGAATACCTAACCATAAAGATTTGTTTTAATTTTAATGGTATTAGTTCTGTATTAAGGCTATTTTAAAAACTCTATGTACATCTATAAAATAAAATACCTATTATAAGCAAGTAATCTCTGTTATTCATTCATATGAAAATGATTAAAGTAATCTAAGATTAATAGAAAATTAAAAACATGTTTGCTCTTTTCATATCAACGTTGTTGTTACATCCAAAATTTTAGATTAATAAATAGTTTAAAAAAAATTACCTTACAATACTAGTTTACAAGTAAGAATGCGATAGCAAGTGCTATTGTTTCGTCACCAATATTGATAACATTTTAATATATTAATTTAATTATTTTGTTATATTGATAATATCTTTCAAAATATTCATTTGTAGATCACATGGTTTTGATGTCTAAGTTAATGAACTTAACTTTTATAGCGTTCAGATACCGTCTTCCATAACGTGTTACTACTGTGTGTCGAATATGTTTTTAGTGGATTTTTTACTGTCCAATATTCAGATCACTCATTCTAAACATGTATTTTTAAGTAAATATTTTCCTCAAAGTACTTATATAGAGTAATTTTGGGAATCATACATTTATAATTATATACTAGTATAATATAAATGGTTTTATTTTAAATTAGGCAAACATTGAGGTAAAAGAGTATATGTTGTGTTTATAGAGGTTTAGAAAAAAAATATTACAAGGAGGTACACTTTAAAAAATTCACTTTTAGATAAACTCTTAATCTTATAATAGGAATCTGGTAAATAAAATGTGTATCATATCCAAACATATTTTGCGTTCAACCAATTGGGGATAGATTCATAAGTATAAGACTTGGGGCGCATCAAGTACAGCTCGATACCAAACACTAGACGACACCTACTTGGAATTGAATTGGAGGGGCCAGTTTCATGTTCAAAACTAGCCCATTCAATTCGAGCTTAGGTGGGTGTCGTCTTTTATTTGTTATCAACACACACTTGAGGTTCACTAAGTCTGACTATGGACCATCTTAATGGTCAGACTTGGTACACATCAAGTGCGGCGCTATATTAACTACAAGACAACAACTACTTAGACCAGAATGGACTGGGCCAATTTCATATGCGAAACTGGCCTATTCCACTCGAGCTTAGGTGGGTATCATCCTGTATTTAGTATAGCGCAGTACTGAATGAAGCGCAATTAGTCTGACCTTGAAACTTGCCATAGCCTGAGAGCATAAGCTTATTGTCGCCTGAAGAAAATAAGATCCGAATTGGTAGACATGCAGACTCAGGCATCAACCTTATTTAATCAAGTTTGCCAGTGATGAGGAGTTTAGGGTTTGAATACCATCCGAGTGCTCTGAAGCGTTTTTTACCTGAATTATTACAAACACTTTTATTACACCTTAGCTCAGTAGGTATGGCATGATCTGAGAGTCATGGGTTCAAGTCCTCTCATGGATAAAACTAAATGTATGTATAAATTTGCTCTTCTTTCCCCTTAAAAGTTATCTCTTTGTCTATTTTATAATTAATTTATATTGTGAAGGGTGTTTTGACATTTTTTTTATATTGATACGTATATCTTTAGTCATATTGATAACTTAAAAAATTAAAGATTGAGAGTTACTGCAGTAGGGTAAATAAAAGTAAGTACCCTTAAATTGCCTCAAGACAATACAAATCTTGTTATCTTATTGCATCCAGCCATCATTAAAAAATCAATCTACCGGTTCATTCCTTGGACAGTGGAGGATATTAATTAAATTGAGCATTATTTTAAACTTTTTCGCTTAAAGCATTTAGAACAATCAACAGATTTTGACGTAGCTAGTAGAGATTATTCTAGTTTCAAATCTCTATGATCCAAATATTAGGTGCTAAGGCTCTTTAAAATTTGAATGAAACACTAACTTTTACGTCATGTTGGGCTGTGAAACATGAACATTGGGCTTACTATTGTTAATGTTGGTGTAATAAAATGCTACAAGACATAAGTTTAAAATTAAAATAATTCATCTTTTTTCTAACAGATCCTTCAGAGATTCTAACAAGCTTCTATGGAATAATTTTTAGAATTTATACCAAACCGGAAAGTCTTAAGAGGGCCATTAAATTAGTAACTAAGCTATTAAATTTACTTAAACTACGTAACTTTGGTTTCGATATTATTTACATTGTTAGGTTAATTTATTTATCATGGCGCCCTACAACTCATTTGGTATGTACGCTTATACATTAATTTCTCTAATATTTTAGGTATGATAAAGATTGAATTTAGGGGAATTGTGCCTGCCTTTGTGTGGAGGAAGAGTATAAATCCATTTAAGGAAAGACCACCCTCATTACACTTAACTGGGATCAAACTCCAATACCCCAGTCATTGGCAGTCCAGTCTATTGCGAGATTGATGCCTTAGACTATGTGGCCACCAAAGTGGGTAGTAGTAGTGTTAATTGAATTGTCTGAACAGCAAAAGTTAATGTTGCCCATTCTGATATTAAAGGGCAACAGTAGCGGCCATATTCAAGGAATAGTGGACCGTAAATCAGATAAGGAATATAGTTTTATTTTATTTTCATAAACTTTATTACCAGTCTCTCTAACGTTAATTCTCAAGCATCATCCAATTTTATAATTATATTATATATAGTGTACATCATGTCTCTTAAAAATCAACTTTTATATGACTATAATCATAATATAATATTTCTGAAACGAAGTAATTAAATTTATATATTTTAAATGTCGTACTTTCAAAATGTTAAATGTTTCTTTAAAATTATATTTATTGCAAGTGCTTAAAATCAGTACATTATTTCTTGTGTCATACTTTTTTTAACATTTTATATTTTTGTTAAATGACGGTTCTGTTTATGAATGCTGTACACAAATTTATCTAATTATTTTAAATTATATATAAAAAATTATTTCATTTATTCTTAATTATAATAGCCTAAATAATATTATATCACAATCCTTATTAAAATAATAAAGTGTACTATAAAGTGAACTCGACAATTCAAGTACCAGTACTCGTAAATGTATCCGTACATGAATTACAAACTGACTTAATTCTAGAACATAAACAATGAGCTTTACCTCAGCCTTCAATTTATAACCGTTGAAAAGTTAATATCATTTTCACCAATGACAAATGTTTCGTCTGTGCTAGGAACCTAACCTGAAGCTCCTAGCCACCACACCGCATCTATTCTTTAATAAAAGGAAATTCTTGAACACATAGTTATTAGTATTAAATGAAAGGTCTATAGTTAAAAGTAGTTATTTTATATATATTTTAAAAAATGCATTAAGATAATAGCACAACATTTACTAAAACACAATAAATATTTTATTAAAAAAAATATATAACCAACCAAACCACTACTGAAACTCAGAATCTCATACAAAAATTGATTTGAAGATTTGCACTTTTAATTTGCTAGATAATTTTGTTCAGATGAATTTGACAACTATCTTCAATTTACTAATTAAATATTACCATTTGATTCTCTTCAATTGATTTAATTTTACAGTTTATTTTTTTCTATATTTCTCTAAGCAAGGCTTACTCCTATATTTGTTCTAACCAGGGATAGCTTTTGAAACATTTTTAGAATACATTTATTTATTTTCCACAAACTAATCAAAATTAAAATATATTTATATTCATTGGAATAAATTAACTACACTATAAACACTTTTATCACCAATATTATGTCTGAAATTTAGTATGTTTATATACCAAACCCTTCCTTCACCTCTGACAAGACATCTTGTGAATGTGGGGATATGCCAGGCCTCCACCGTGGTTCGGATTCCACGTTAAACTGTAGGTCCTCCATTTCATCTCACAATTACACATTACACATTACCATTACACATTAGCGTAAGTGCGTATAACCCGAACGGGTAGTAAGACGCGGTGCTAATAATTATAAGTATGTTTATATATAAAGAATTATTTATATATACACTTATTTCAATATGATATTTGGTTTTAGAGATCGGGATGTATTCAGAGTAGTTTTGAATGAGTTAAGCTCACGATTCGTCTGATTCTTCTGAATTATGTGGTTTTCTTTTAAGGATCCTTAGTTTACTTTCTTCAATGTTACTATTTATTTTGACTTTATTTAGTTGATTTCCAAAGTAGCAATCCGACAAGAGAATCGGGACACAGGATTTTCTTATAGAACTAAATCCTTCTTGTCCAGTGCATTGAATGTCCTGTTGTTTAAACCAAAATAAGTAAGTGTAACAAAAATGGTACTTTTTACAATTCGCCTTATCAGCAAAGATTCCAACTTGGGTGCACTGAAATTGAAAATGTGTGGTTTTAGAGAGAGTCGAAGAGTATTTTGTGATTGTTGGCGTAGTAAAATATATTTCAGATAATCTAGGTGCTCTGTATATTATTTCTTTCTTGAGAATTTTGGTGTTTTTATTTGTAGGACTTTTTGTCTTTGAGTGTGTTTTCAGAATTCCCATGCTAACTTCTTCACTTTCATCTGACAAAACATGTTCTTCAGTTTTCAAAATGGAAGACACAACAGGCACACTAACATTTGAAAATGATATAGGCCTACTTGTGCGATGTTTTGTTCTTTTATGTTCCTTCGAAGTTTTTCTGTTTTCTTCCTTACTTTCACTTGATGAATCAACCTCTTCTGATTTTATCACTATTGGTACCTGTATCAGACCGACATTTGAAATCCTGCTTTTGACTTTGTTTGGTGCTTTTAACGATTCAATTGTTGTAACAATAGGGATATTAGGTTTTATAGTTGTTGGTTTGGAGAAATATCTTTTATTCATATTTGGAATTGTGTATAGTCCTGGTTGAGAATCTAATGTCCTAGGGATTTTTGTATTGTTATTTGTGTTGTTTTTAGTTTTAACTTGTGGTTTCAAAGTTTCTATCTTTGATTCATTACTTTTATCCGAAGAATCAAGACCTTTAGGCATAAGATAAACTAATGGCCCTGGAAGAGGCCTTGAGGTCAATTGTTCGTTACTTGGTGTCAAAGCTTCCTCAACTTTCATTTTTGAAGGAATTGGAGTCGTTCCTTTATTATGATAATATCTTATTGTTGGTTTTTCATAATTGACTTGCTCAGTGCTGGATTGGGGACCAATTATCACAAATATATTTTGTTTTACTATATTTTCACTCAATAAATTCTCAGTAGTAGGTGTATATAGCATTTTTATAGTTGGGTGTGGTTGTGTAACACTTGAAACAGTAGAGAATAACATTACGCTTGACGTTAAATTAGTTGGTGATGAACCGACATTTTCAGTTTGAGTGACTGAACTCAACCTATCGGCAGCAGCCGGAATAAAACTTGGCCTGTTTATCTGTGTAAGACCAAGTTTATTTAATAAAGTTGAATCAGAACTGTGGTTGGATAACGATAATGAAGAAGAACTATAACTGGGCGATGTATTAGATACATAATCTATATTTATGTTAGATAATAAATGCAAATCACTTGATGTAACCTTTGAATTTGTCCTTAGTTGTGAAAAAATATCATTTGATGGGGGTTGTGAGTTGGTCGTGGGAGAAATATACACAGAATTAGTTGATTTGCTAATAAACCTGCTGGGTCTACTTGATGTTGTAACCGAGTCCATAGGTAATGAAGGAATGCTATGTTTTAAAGTAAATAGTACACTTGTAGTAGGAACAATGCTTAATTCATCTCCAGTCTTTGATGACGAAAGCTTTTCACTATAATTAAATTTACGCTCAATACTTTTAGCAGGAGATGTAGATACATTTTTTACACCATTAGTGGTTATATTAATAAAAGCAGAAGATAAAGTTTGGCCTCTGGTATCATATGAGGATGGGTTTTTCTTCATGAGAGAAGTTGTTATTGCAGAACTATTGTCATCATGATTGGAAGTATCTGTCATATTAGCAATAAATTTGTTTCTTGTATTATTTTTCACCACAACACTAATCGGTCTTTCTGGGTTATTTTCTAGTCCTACTATTCCAGTATCCATAACGTATTTGTTTTTTGATGTTAGAATATTATTTCTTGCTACTGTTTGTCCAATTATTGAAGGAGATTGGTAAGTAGATGGTGATATACCCTTTGAAACTGTTGTTGGTTCAATATGAATCAAGCTTTTATTATTAAATATGTAATTTGTTGACGTAATATTTTCACTGATATTTGAAAACTTTTGTTTGGATATTTCAACACCACGTACTGTAGAGTGTTGTTTACTATCTCCAGTAAATCCATTGTTTTGGATTATTATTGTTTGTTCTGTTGTCAAAAATTGATTGTATTTTAATGTAATACTGTCGCCTAAGGTTACTTGCTCATTACCAAATGTTTTATCATAAGGTAGTACTATTTCAACAGTTTCTGAAGTTATATATTCACTTGTATTGTTTGTGACATTTGTAGGGATTTTACTAGTATTTTCTAATGTGATCTCCTCAGTAATCAAGTTAGGGCTGTTATTATCATTTTCATTGTTAATTGTTTCATTTGTTTGTACATATGTTGACTTTACTTGGCTATTAGGTAATAATGATTTTTCATATGAAACGGTAATGTCAGATGTTTGTGTGTTATTTGGAAATAGAAAGCTATTTGTAAAGTATGAATCATTAGTATACCTTTTTGAGGCATTGAAAATGTTCGATACAGTCATCACATTATTATTTGATACTCCTACAAGACTTGATAATGTTTCTTGTTCTAATACTAATGGTATTTTGAAACTTAATTTATTTTCGTTATTTGAGAACGTTGATTCTGTACTAACATTTGATAATTCATTTTTGGGTGTTACTTTATCAATTATTGAGGAGAATATTTCTGTTACAAACAAAACTTCATCTTTTGATGTTATTTCATTATTTTCCAATATTGATGGTCTTTTCTGTTGTGTGACTGAATTAATATAATTTACATCTTTACTTGATTGTGTTGGTTGCAAGGATTCATTTAACACTGCGTTAATGGAAGTAAATACTTTATATGGAGATGATGATTGTATATATTCATTTGATTTTTTAGTAGTGTTTATTATTATATTGTTTGGCCATGCTGCTTGTTCAGTCACTGTATATATTTTTTCAGTCAATGTTAGCTCATCATTGGATACATTTTCTGGTTCATTAACTGTTTCTACGTTTTTAGTGAATACTAGCCCTTGGGTTGATAATAATATTGATTTATCACTTACTTGATTATTAGCAGTTATTTCGCTATTTAATAATACTGTTTGTTTGCGTACATTTGATTCTGCATCACTGGACGTAACTTCTTTATTTGAGAATGATAGTTTTTCAGTTACAGATAATATTTGGTTGACTGGTGTCTTATTAGTAATTAAAGGTGATCTCTTTGTTTCCATTGGCACCGCATTGATTGAAAAGGCTGTATTATTTGATAGATTATATGTATCATTTACCATTGATGTCTCCTTAATTAAGGGAATGCCGGTAGAAGAAAATGATTGTTCTATTCCATGTGATTCTCTATTAACTAATTTTCCTAGCGTTGTTTGTTTACTTTCATTCGACACGTCACTCGTTATTGTAAATCTTTTATTTGACAACATTGATTGTTCAGTCATAATTGATAGGTTGTTATTCAATATTATCTCATCATTTGTTAAAATTTCTTTTTCAGTTGTAGATACCACTTTGTTGATTGGTATTATTTTATTATTGGTTACTGGTGAGTCCTTTGTTGAATATGATATTTCACTAGTCAAAGTTTTCGTACCATTAATTAAAGGAGATTTCTCAGGTATAGATGGGGTTTCAAAATTTAAAGATGTTTTACCAGTCGAAAATGTTTGTTCTGTTACTTCTGACTCTTCTTTAACTGATATTATTTCGCCACCCAATAGTAAGGGTACTCTAGTTTCAGGCAATACATCATTAATTAATGTTATTTCTTTGTTTAAAAATGATGTCCCTGTGTTGAAAGAGAATATTTCCTTACCGGATATCATGTTGTTGGTTGAAGAAACCAATTCTTCAGTCTTATTTGAAAATTCATTTAAATATAATAGTTCATTATTTAAGGAGGTCGAGTTTTCAGTTGAGATTGAATAATCATTTACTAATATTGTTTTATTATCTTTAAATGTGAATTGTTTAGTTGAGCTTTCATCATTGGTTGTTCCTCCATCTTCTAGTCGTGATACTTGTTCAGTTGTAAACACATCATCATTATAACCAGATATACTATTTTTAAAAGATGATTTTTCAGTGTTTGTTTCTGTTCTCTCATCCATGGTAATTGTAACTTCATTTACTTTAGATATTTGTTCAATTACACTAAACTTTTCATCTGTTGAAAGTAGATGACTATTAATTGGTGGGAATTTATCAGTAACAGCTGACTCTTTGACTAGAGTTATACTATCATAACTTGATGTTGTCGTAGGATTTGGTAGATTTTTCAATTCATTTACAACTGTAATCCCGGTGTTTATTAATGTCAATTGTTCAGATACTGTTGTTTCGTTGTCAAATAAATATGGCCATTTAGTTTCAATTACGCTCACGTTATTTTGTAAAAAAGACTTTTCACTTATTACGCCATTAGTTATTGCTATTTCTTGAGTTGATAATAATGTGATGGACTCATTTTTAGTTGATTTTGAAGTGGTAAATATCCCTTTATTGAGTTGATTTGTAAGTATCTCGTTTTCAATCGATTTTGTTTTTTTCGTAGCATTCGAAACCTGACTACCTTTAGTTTGTTGGTTATTTAAATGACTTTCTGATTCAGTTGTCACTCTGATACTAGTATAAAATATTATATTTGATGTTTCTTGTTCAGTTTCTAAGGGTAGCACAACACTCGCAATACCGCTAGTTGTAGCTGTTGAAATAATATTTCTATCCTTCTCATTTAATATAGTTGCGTCAGAAATCATAATTGGATTAGTAACAGTTGATATTAAATCGCTTAAGAATGCCTCTTTTGTGTGTTGTAGATTAGTAGTTGTCTCCCAATCTCTTTTGTTTCTGTTACTATTTAATATAGCCACATTTGAAGTAACTAAATTTTGGTTTGCTGTTATGTAGTTGTTATCTTTATTATTAGTTCCGGGTCTGGTTAGATAATCGTGATTGACAATGTTCAGAGAAGTGGACTCACTGGAAGGCAAAACGGTTGATTTACTAACGGTAAAAGGAGCTGTAGAGTCATAATTCTTCTTTGATACTGAATATAATTGTGCCTTGGAAGTAGGTGGAAGCTCTGAGGTCACACCAACACTTGATTTGGCCAAATGATGATCCACGTCATTAGAGGAATGGTATGCGACCTCTGTATGGGGTGAAGCAGTCATATAATCGGCCGTGGAGAGAAATTGTTGATCCGATGAAGTCATGGCAATACACGGAGACTCATCATCCGAATCGCAGACGGTGCCTTCTGGGCAGAGGTTTAAGTAATCCTCCGCTGGTAGAAGGGAGCCATCCAACTGCTCGATGCAGATGCCGAAATGTGATGAGTTATGACAAAAGGTGCCATATTGTCCACAAGGATGACCTCTTGAGTCACACTGGAAAAAGAGAAGGGCCAACTACTGTACGGTAAAATGTATACTTTACTAACTCTTATTATTTATTCGATATGAATATATCATTTGACTTGAGAGTTCCCATTGAAGAGTTGGCATAAAGGTCATCTATTGGTCTAGAATACTTTGGTGGATTCAAGGTGGTAACGATAAGACTTTTGTAATAATATAATTATGTGTGAGATACTACTACAATTTTTTTTAGCACCGTGTCTTACTACTCATTTGGGTTGTACGTTTATGTACTAATAAAGCTTGTGGTTTAAGTGATGAGGCGGGTTTTATTTATAAGAAGTGTACCCGAACTTTCGTGGAGGGAGAGTGGAAAACTATTTAGGAAAGACCACCCCTAGTACGCCCGACAGAGATCGAACCACGATCTTCCCACTATCGGCAAGCTAGTCTATTACAAGAGTAGCGCCTTATACCATGTAGCCACTGAAGTGCGTTTTAATATCATTATTGCCTTCTTAGGTGGCCGCATGGCCTAAGGTGTCACTGTCGTGTTAGACTAGACTGCCAATGACAGGGAGATTTGGGTTTGAATCCCGGTTGGGTGTACTGAAGATAGTTTTTTTCTAAAAGCTATTACTCTACCTCCACGCTAATGTGAGTACACTTTCTCTAAATTAAACCTTCCTCACACCTTAATAATTACTGTAATTAATACGTATACGTATAACATTAACAAGCAGAAAACCACACATCTAATTTTATATATATTATTATATTTATATATAGGCCTATATATATATATATATGCCTATATATAAATATTTCTTCAAAATATACTATCACAAAAAATATTAGCTATAGTAGTAGATAATAGGCTATCTTTATTTAGTATAGCCATAGTACCGTACATAGCCTTATAAACTTCTTTGAAAAATTAACATTAATTGAGGGGTTCGGGGCAAAAACATGATAACCCTCATGTTAGGATAATTGTGTTGGCAATTATTTCTGGTAGCTTAACTCTTGAACTACGGATATTTTAATTATTTTTAATAACTAGAGTTCTGTATTTTGTGGAAGTTTAAATAGTGAAAATAGCCAATATAAACATATGAGGGCTATCATCTTTTGCCCCAACACTCGCAAATATGTTTTTAGTTTTAATATGTCTAGTAAAAAGGTTAATAAAAACTTATTCACAGGGGTAGAATAAAGGAAGTTGGTTTTTAGAGTATGTGCACTCGAATCAGTGTGAGTATGGGGCTGGAAAACTATAGTGATGGAGCACATTTAGGAAAAACGCCCCCCAATGTAACTAGATGTTATTCGAACCTCAACCTCACAGCCAACAGTAACCAGTATATTGTGAGTATGATACCCATGACCACATTACCACTTTTATCAAAGTGATTCTGACCTGAATCAAATTGAAGCCTATGTTCATCGTTGTATGAAGATAAAACTATTATTCATTTATGAACAACCAAGCGTGTATATTTTCGAACTCAGATATTGATTGAATTGATTTTAAAAACTTTATAGCTATTATGGAACAAACAGAAAATCTGAAATTCTTATTTTGAGTCTCAGCCTATAAATAAATAAATAAATAAATATATATATATATATATGTATGTGTGTGTGTGTGTGTGTGTGTGTGTGTGTGTGTGTGTGTGTGTGTGTGTGTGTCAGCATCAGTGATCTTGAAGTGAGGTGCTCACCACAGCACCCAATGTTCATGGGTTCTAACCCAGCAAAGTTCGACAGAATTTTCTTGAGTAATGACAATTAGTATCACAATTTCCTTCAGAAAGGAAGTGAAATTTTTGTCCCATGTCGGTTGTGGCATGTTACATAACCCTAGAAAGTATGTGAATGTAACTTTCCCAGAAAAAATGGAAGGCCATTTCGCACTCGCTCGTAGAAATTCAGTGTTGAAGGCAATGGGAAACTATCACATTTTCTAAACTACCATAGTGCATGTGGCTTCTACCAGATGGTGCAGTCAGCGATAACCAGTCAAAGGGCTGAATGCATGACTATCGCTGGAAGGATAGGCCTATAAATTACATCAAATCAACCCTCGTTCTGTTGACTAAAAATAAGAGTATATATTTATATAAGTATATACACAGGATGTTTAACTGAAAACGCGCAAAAATTAAACAGGGCATAGGGGATCCTATATCGAACGTTCTGAGATAGGAAACGTGTGGCCTACGAAGCCAGCTAAGGGGGATATGGGTTTCAACATGTATACCGATGTTACTGACGTCCGGTTTATTTACAGTTAATCATTACATGTAATTTATTTACATTCAGTTTAACATTACGTACATGTAGTACTGTACAGTATACCAAATCAGTGACAAACTGGAGGAAACCTACTATTTCGTACCTCATAACAGTTGCTAAAAATGACGGTCATCAACCCCAATCCGTTCAAATATCCCATGCATGTTGCGAATCACATCACGGGCGACGACCATACTGGCAACCAATTCCAAGTATGTGTCCATTAGAGTCTCATACACAAGTGATTTGAGATATCCCCATACGAAATAGCTTTCAAGCTCTCCCTCATATGTTTAGGCCCATATTCCCCTTGGTTGGCTTCGCAGACCACACATTCCTTATCTAAAAATTTTCGGTAAAGCATCCGTCCTCTATATCCTGTTTAATTTTTGCACGCTTTCACTGAAACACCCTGTATACAGAATATCACACACACACCCATATATATATATATATATATAAATATATACATACGTATATATAACTTAGATACATAAATATATATGTATATATTTACTTTACATCCATTACTATTTCCAGCCTATGGTCCAGGTCGGTTTTTTAATCACGTTATCTATTTTCCACTACCGACTGTCTAAGCTTGTCGTAGCTTCATAAGCCTTATAATCTAACTTTGGACTAGGTCAAGCAAACCATCCAGTCCCCGGCTGTTAATTCATCACTGTGAAAGTGTAAACCTACTTTTCCCCAATGATAAACATTTCAGCCATGCCGGGAATCGAAACCCGGGACCTTTAGCTCTGTAGACAGACATGGCACCGACTGAGATAAGGTTTCAGATGAATTTGGAAATAAAAATATGCTAAGATTTATGTTTAAATACACTATATCCATACATATTTAAAATACAGTCAATGCAAAGAATTATATGTATATATACAGATATTTATATGTATAAGCCAATATATACAATAAATAAAGCTTTATTAAAGTAACATACCAAAATTATCAATAGTAGGCCTAAACCAATACTCTTTAAACAATTCATTGATACTTTTAGCTTCACAACTTCGCACAACGACCTGTTAATGAACTTTTGATAAACTGCTTAGACTACTAAAGTTCACAATAACACATTCGTTTGAAGAAACTGACGGTAGATCCTATTATGTTGAAAACGGATGCTTTTTCTTTTTTTTAAAGAGATG
Source organism: Timema poppense (assembly GCA_902141375.1). Classification (NCBI taxonomy): domain Eukaryota; kingdom Metazoa; phylum Arthropoda; class Insecta; order Phasmatodea; family Timematidae; genus Timema; species Timema poppense. Next base: position 41,715 of record CABFOV010003452.1, on the reverse strand, counting down.
ACAGGTGTATTAAATTGTCCCACGGTTTAATAAAATGACGCAGTAAACACGCTATCACTTCTCGTACCATTATGATGTAATGGTTGTGCCCTATTTGGTTTTATTTCAATGTGATAAGTATATGTACACAGCTTTGTTCGTGGAAACAACACCAAAATTCGTGATAAGACAATTAAAAAACACATTTACTGGAACTAGCCAAATAACTTCGCAGTAAAAAGGAAATGAAACTAATATTATTACTACTACTTCTATTGTATTACTACTCACACTGGTGGTCACGTGGTACATGCAGCCAGGTTGACTGGATTGCTGGCGAATGGTAGAGTGGGTCATGTGGTTGAGGTTTGCAATCAGGCCTTTTTCAGTGGGATTTGCGTCCAGCCGTTGTACTATAGTGGGATTTGCGGCCGCATTCTTGCATTTTGTTTACATGTAGAGAGTGTGTTTACCTAAAATTGACGCTCCACTGGCTTGAATATATTTGTATTCCTTGTACTCTCACGCGAGGCTAAGCTCTTGGATTTTCCTCCATAAATTATTATAATGTCAGATTTAGGTTTGAGGCTATGTTGGTTAGTTTAGGTTATGTTAGTTTAAATTAATGTATGATAGTTTAGACTAGGCTAGAAAAAGTTCGACTGGGCTAGTTTTGTATAGAAGAAATGATTAAAATAAGGAACTCCAGGTGTTTATTATTTTATTATTATTATTATTATTATTATAAGCACCGCGTCTTACTACCCGTTCGGGTTATACGCACTTACACTAATGTGTAATGGTAGGATGATTGTGAGATGAAATGGAGGACCTACAATTTAACGTGGAATCCGAACCACGGTGGAGGTCTGGCATTCCCCACATTCACAAGCTGTGATTAATACATGACTTGTCAGAGGTAAAGGAAAGGTTTGGTAATTAGATAAATCTGTGCCAGGAGCGAGTATTTAACCCCAGACGCCAGCACAGAGGTACGACACCTTACTCCTAGACCACTGGGTCACCAACTTAGGGTGTTAGTGTGTTGCTACGATCCAATTTCAGGTTCCAAATCTAATAACTTTCCAAAATATTATCCGTAATAAAACAGGCTTAGTTTTACAATTTTGAATGTGGTGGATTCAAATCCCATGGCGTTATTTTTCGCAGCTGCCAATCCTATCGATCCTAAGTTCCACGCCCACATGTCTCACTTAGCCGTGGTCACATGGTACAGTACATGTGGCCAAGCTTATATTAAACTGGATTGCTTGTGATGGAAGGTCAAGGTTATAATCTAAATTGATTGCACTGTGGAAAAATGATCACGCTTAGGTAATAGAATTTTCTAAACTCTAAGTCATTACTTTCTCATTAGACTGGACTGCCACTGACAAGATATCTGTATTTGAATCTCAATCAGGTGTATTAAGGAAGGTTTTTACTAAATAAGTTTCCACTCGCCCTCAAAACCAAGTCCGGGACACTTCTTCTAAATTCAGCCTTCCTCATCCCTAACAGATTATCATAGTTAGTACATACCAATCAGAAAGTATGAAGTAGTAATAAAAAAATTGAGTAGGAGGGTTCAAACTTTGATTTATATATGTAGATTTCCCATCCTTTCCACACATGAATGCGGGTACACTTCCTCTAAGTTCCAGTCTCCATTCAATCCCCGTGTATTGAGTCGTTAATAACGTTATCATTGACCTTCTTCAGTGGCCACATAGTCTAGGGCGTCACTCTCGTAATAGACTGACCTACTGATGCTGGAGATATTAAGGTTCTAATCCCTGTCGGGATACCTGAGAGTGCTTTTCCCTATATGGTTTTCAGCTCTCCTTCCACACAAATTATGATTGCTTACCTCTAAATAGTTTCCTTCCTCATCCCTACCCCATTAGATATTTTTTCATGCCTATAGCTTGAACCTTTAGTAATACACGGGGATAAAATTAAAAATAATACTGTGAAAAAATGTAATTAAACTAAGTTATTTCAGATCGTTTCATGCGAATATTAATTTATTATTTATAATTCATTTTACATTGACGATGGCAAACTTACCTTTCTTGTATCAATTATGGTGTTTTTTATATGATAGGTCCATAATGGAGCCCATACAGGTAAGCCTGTGTAACCTTTCACTGTAAACGAAGTTTAAAGTACATAAAAGCTCAAAATTGCAAGAAATCGTGCATACATTGTAAAGAGAGTATTTTAACTGTCGATAATTTTACTGGCCAAGTTTCGTTAATGACGAATTCAGAATATTGTTTCTAAGTAAATTCGAATCTTATAATGTTTTCAAAGCAAAGTCAAAGTTTCGAAGCTTCGCACACCTAGAATGTAGAAAGTCAGGATGATAACTAACCATTTGTAATAGTAAGCCACTGACCTAATGTACCCGGCTTGGATTTGAGCCCCAACTTTCTCAGCAATGGTAAGATTAATAAAAGCTAACATCTTCAGTTGGTCTAACATTGATTCATTTCAACTCATTCCTTGTAAGTGAGCACTGCATTGGTATAGACAAGCATTAACCATACACATAAATAGGAAATTCCGGTGAGGGAAAAGGTGTTAATCTGTATTTAGAATGTGAGGAATCGTTAAAAAAACAAGTTAAAGTACTTTAACTCTCTGGAAAGCGAAATAAATTGGAAGATGTATACAATGTACTCCCAGGCTTGGGGTAAAATTACGCACCGTGATTATACATTGTACTGTAACACTTGATTTATCATTACCTTTCCATGTATTCTCTCTGTCACATTATTAAAATAGTCACTTTTTTATTAAAAGAAAAAGTATATATAAGTCAGTAAAATCCCCGTCAATTTCTCAACTCTTTGTGAACTGGGCATGAACCTATCTTTTAAAAACTGCAATCCATATATTCTACTTAAAAAAATATCACCAATTTAAGTCCTCTTTAGACTATCACTTAATTTATTTTGTATGAAATTATGGTAAATCGTCGATCGGGAGAGTTTTCCAAGTTAATTGGAAGGAGAACCAACCAAAGCATCACTTTATAGGACATGCCTATATTTAATTGTTCATCATCAGAAATATTAATTTCAACTTTAATGCAAAAGATAAATATCAAACTAAAATTTAAAAAAAATCCCAAGATATTTTAACTTCTCCTTAGAAATTTTGGGTGGATAAATACTCCTAGACATACCGTTCATAAAACATGCAATAAACAGTGGCCCTTCATGATGTCAGTTCAGTGTAAGAGAATTTCCAGTATCTATATTTGATCAATATTTAAAAGATATTGCTTTATTATTTTTATTAATTTATATTTAATATATTGGCCATAAATAATAGTTACAAGAAAGAACTAGATTTCTTAACGTATTAATAAATTAAAGTTAATGTTCTGGTAACTTTTGTATATATTAGCTATATAAATTTATACCTCAATTTCATTTAAGATTGTTAAAATGAAGCTCTGGATACCTAATTATTTATTTCTTTATTTCACCCAAGTGATGAGTCAAATTTAGTCATTTCTTAACGGGATTAAAACAAACTATCTCAAATGTGGCTAAGAACATTAAAGATGCCCGCACAGTGATTCATAGTTCTTACTCAAAGTTCATGTTTTAATATGTATTTGTTTTGATTTAGTGAGCTTAAACATGCACCATTAGAATCAGCTAAATAAATATTAGAACATCATATGACCCACCAACTCTTTAATTCAGGGATATTCAAACTATGGCCCATGGGTCACATCCAGCTCGTTCCAAGATTTGATCAAAAAACATATTAATTGCTTCTCTTCGTTATTTATTATCCATACAGTTTATTTGACATATCTAGTTCCTGTCCGCACGCGTGCTTCTCCCATGAAACCAAGACAGAGTGCTGTCGGAATTGCAAACCCTCATTTTCAGTCGCAGGTGCCATTCCTTATACCGACAACAGGACGGCTTGATTGTGACGATTTTTAGGTAGTTCCAAGTTTCCCGTTAGAGGGTTATCAAAGGAAAGTTCTGAAATATGTTACCTAATTTTTCCAAAGTAACTATATTGACTAATTATTATTATAAATATAATTTATTACATATAAATTGATTCATTTCTCACAGATAAGAATCAAAATCAATCACTTTTATCAAAAACTAACTGGCCCTAAAAAGTAGATTTTTTTTATAGACGTGACTGGCCATATGACTTGAATATAAATTTGCATGTTGAAACAAATTTGATTTAGGATGTATTTGTGCATTTCAAGGCATTCAAGGCAAAAATAATGATACTTGAAGAACAGGTGAACTTTACTTTGGACCGCAAGAATGTGTAAAATATATTATGTGTCCCACATAGCAAAAAGGTTGGAAACCCCTGCTAACTGATACCCCACCCTGTCCTCTAGCTGGTGATTAATTACTATGAACGTGAACTCCTCATTATTACCAATGATACTTTTTATATTAATCATATTAGGAACTGAAAAGACAATCTCAATAATAAATCGCCTTACCAACTTAGCTAAACTGTCTGACTATTTAATAAACCAAAATCAGTTACTTACATCTAATAACAGAAAGTATATTTTAGGGATGAACAGATAATAGGTTAATACGTTTATTTAATAAACACCCGAAACAGCGCTCGAGCATACAATGGCGTAAGTATTTGCTTGTCTGGTTTATCTGGTAACGGTAGGTTTTAGGTTTTAGCCTGTGCTAGGTTTACTAAGGTGGCGTTTCCTCAAATAATTATTAGCTTGCTTCAACTAAAACCTGAGTTTACTTCCCTTAAGCCCATCTAAGTTTCATCACTGTCCTATAATTATAAATATGCAAATAGCTTGAATGGTTAGTAATATGTGGTGCATAAGTTAATAATATGATATAGTGCTAGTCTATGCTATCAGTTACACAAAAATTAAATATCTGAGTTTAAAATATAAATATGATATTCTTATAAAAATATCTGCACTAACATTTTGTGTGTAATGAGAATATAAAACAAATAGAGCTGAAAATCCATCCATTGTACATCTAATCTGGGATTTAAACTTAGCCTCCTAGTTTAGCTAATCATTCCAATACATTTTAATTTAATATTAATAATAATAATTTTTATTCTACTTATCGTTTACTCTCTGAACCAATTGATTATATCAAACGACTACTTATACAATAACCTAATCCTCAAAAAACTAACCATGTCCCCAAATGTTTTTCCAAATATGAGGTTAATTGAACTTGAAACGTTTATAAGTGTTACTGAATGAGTTAAGGTGTCTTAAAGTGAATTGTATTTTATTTAACAATAAAATAATGACACATATTGAAACAAGACAGTTTAATCACGTGGTTAATATTAAAGTGCAAACGTGTAGTAGACTACTAGCTTTTAGAATGTATTTACACTGTCACTTTAAATCTATTGCGCATTTTCACTTTTAGAGATCATTGTACATGGGAGTAAAAGTAGAAGGAAAAGGCTTATTCTGGGCTACATATTGAGACAGCGTTGCCACATCAACGCCCTACCTCCATCTCTTGCAACTCTGACACCCCACTCCCATTATCCACAATCTGTCCTTCCTATACCTTATACCCAATGCAAGTCAAGGCCCTCCTCCTTCTAGAACTTACAACCAATAAGCGTATAGCTTTCTCCTTCAAGATGGTGAATCCCCCAACACCTCCTAAATATTACAGTAAGTTAGCATATATCAAACTTTATAGCCACTGAGCGTTTAGCAAACCTTACAGCCAATGATCCAATCCATTATCATGAATCTAAGATCAAGGATACTCACTCCATTCTGAATCTTACGGCACCAACTTTATGTCCTCGAGGTGGTGTTACCACAGTGATGCTTGTAAGCTCTTTCAGTATTATATAACTTCCATATCTTTTAACTCTTTAACAACCAATTATTTATACTCTGTCACTCTTCTTTATTTTATTATTACAACCATTAGGAAAGAGTTCGGATATTGTGTTTAAATGGTTTGTTACTTACTAATCAAAGAAATTTCAACTTTAAACACATGTTCAGATTATATCTCTGTTTTGCTAATGTGTTATAGTCAGCCTTCTTTTTTCACCTTGTTACACCATTTAAAGCCATAAAGAAAAAATATTTAAACATAATTATGATTTGGATACTTTCGCTGTGGTCAATTTTATATACTAAAAAATACAAAGCTACTTTATAGATTCCCTGTGTGAGTAGCAGATACACCAGCTTGTACGTAGTAAATTTATAGCGTATATTCTGTTCATAATGTAAATTAAACCTTACCTTTTTCAACTACAGTATTTCAATATCTTACAAGCTACGTCACCATGGAATAATGCGTGCTATGCGTAAAGGAAATATGCATATCATTTATTGAAAGCTATTACTATTACCATGACTGATTTCACTATGGACCTGTTTTATATGTTTTAGCATAGAGGAAACAAGCAGTAAGTCTTATAGCTTTCAGGGTAAATGAAAGTACCAGCTTCATGTATTTCACTCTATGTTAAAGTAAAATCTTTACAGAAAAGGCTATTTATAATTTATAACCATATATTTTTGTAGAAATAATTGCTAACGTTTTGCTATTTTTTAGGTGTTACTTTATAGATACTGTTTTTTTTAATTGACAGCTGTAGATAACATCCCGACATAGAGATTCATAAAAGTATGTCTAGTAATTTATCTAGATAACAGATTAGGCCTTTCCTATAAAAATTGGACTTCATCTTTGAAATATACAGAATAAAGTATTAAAGATATACTTATAATGACATACTACAACTTAAAAGACAGTATCAGTACTCAGTGAGAACGTTTGATTATGTACTGAAAATGAGCTCAAAATAATTTTGTATATGAATACTTCAATAGATATGTGAGCATAATTATTAAAGGAATTTACAAAATATTTTCTAAAAAACTATATTCTAATGAACATTTAGATATATCACTAGTCTGAATTGTTAGATTCATCAAATTCACTCGAATCATTTGACTTATTATCGTCCTCTGAATCATTTCCTGAGTCCTCTGTCTCATCTTCATCTGAGTCTTCATCCAATTCTTCCGAGTCACCAGAATCATCTAGGGTATTAGAATGACTGAAGTCGTTTGAATATTTAGATTCATTTGATCCATTAAGTATGGAATTCAACTTGCTTAGCACGTGAACTAGATCTAAGTTAAGATCAGATCTATTCTCAGTCTTTAACGAGGTCGTAAGCTGGGGGTTGTTAAATTGATTGGCATATTTCATTTGAGACGAGGCATTAGTTGATTTGAAATCCTTTGAATTTAATTGAAAATTTGATTGTTCAGTCACTCTTTTAAATAATTTATCTAAGGAGTTCGTCTGATTACAAGACACTTTATATTTCTTGATGGTTTTATTCTTTGTAGTTTCCATTGATTCATTAGGTGTTTCAGTTTCTTTAGAAATGTTTTTAGATGTTACAGCTGATTCCTTTGAAGAGTTTATAGATGATAAATTGATACTCTTTAAGGTTCTACGTTCCATTTCATATAATTTATTTAGTACAGATTTCAATTGAATCGTATTGTCATTTAATATAGTATAGTTATGTTTCTTAACTTTTTTATTAATTTTGAATTCATTTGACTCTTCTGATTCCTCAGATGACTCTTGAGAAGATATCGATTCTTTGGAATTACTAATAGATACGTCTTGTTTGCGAATTTTATGTTCTTCACTTGGTTCTAAGGATTCGTCTGACTCTTCCTTTAACGAATTCCTATTTGAGATAGTTAACTTATCAGTAAAATATTTATTTATTATATTTTTATCGTTTTTCAAGCGGAATAATATATTTTCATTAATGTTGTTAAACATATTAGTTATGTTGTCTGGTTGACTTTCTAAAGATGTTATATATTCTGTTAATTCTTTAAGTTTTTCATCTACTGTTATATTTATTTTAGATCGGGAGGGTTCATATTCTTCGCTTGACTCTTTTGATTTTTCACTCGAATTTTTTCTGTATTTTCGAGAAATATGTTCTTTTTCTAAGTTTAAACCTTTGGATTCATTGGATTTATTTGAAGAATCTACTCCTCTATAAAATTCATTCAAATAAGGTGAGTTTTCAGCTTTAATTTGATAGATTATGTCAGCGACTTTATGAAGAGCTGCTAACAACTTTAGCCTTTCACTAGATGTCTCCGAATATTTTGGTAAATATTTGTGATCACTTTCTATTGATTCTTGTGATGCTCTGAGTATGTCTTGAGAGATGTTAAAGCTTCTTTTTTCATAAAGATCATACAATATGTGTTTTAAATTGTTATCATACTTGTTTAGGTGCGTTGCGTTGTGTTCCTTATCAAACCTCTCCAGAATTCCCTCAAGATGGGTGAGATTATGGTGAGGATTAATGCTGTTGTCCCTATTGAAGTTCGAGTCCCTATAAAAGTAGGAAACAATGTGTTTGAATACATCTAAAATATGCTGGACTATTAGGCTAGTTTCTGAACTAGAATCATTTGTTCTGTGGTACTTATTCAAAAATAAAGTTTTGATTTTTATGATGTAATTTACAATTTTTACTGTTTCTTTCAATCTCACACTACTGTATTCGGTGTCTTTCTCCCTTCCCTGAACGAGTTTGTAGTAATTGTTTATTTTTATGAATAAATCGGTAAAGTTAACGAAAGATGAGTTGTTTTTTAGAATTGTGGTATGTTTAGGGATGTCTGTCATTTTATCATGACTGTATGACGATACAAAAGTTTTGTTAGTCCTTAAATAATTTAACAAGACATAAGATTTAGGATTGACTTCGTAGGTACCGGTTGACGGTGTGGTGCTAACTTGGAGTGTGTTTTCCGTGACCTCCTTGCAGATAGATACACTCTCGATGTTGCAGTAAGTGTTTTCTGGGCATTCTATCAGGAAGGATACATCGGCTGACATGGTACCATTGGTGTAGTCAATGCAGTTGCCGAACCGAATTCTATCAGCGCAGAAGAACCCAAACTCATTGCAAGATATTTCTTGAGCGATGCAATTCTGAAATGAAATAAAAAAATCATTATTATTCTCGATATTTTGATGTAAAATAATCGTCACTACGTGTGGGTTATACACATTGTACTACAATAATAGGATGGAAGTGATAAAGGTACATTATAGAGGAAATTTTTAAACATTTACCTTCAAGGAGATTGGGAAACTATCTAGGAAAACTCATTCTCAACCCACCCATCTTAAATTTTATCAGACTAAATGACCTTGACAATTAAGTTGCATGTCCTCTAATAAAAGTGATCTGTTTAAATTAATATTTATGTTATTCTGAAAATTGAAAAATGACAAATAGACACGGGAATCAAACCCTGGAACTTTGGCTTAGTACGCCAATGCTCTAACCACTGAGCTATCCAGGAATCGTCCCGTGCCCAGGGTCATTCTTCATTCATATTTTAAGGTAGAGTCTATGATGGACGTGCGGAATACATATTAATTTAATGAACTAACTAAGACATCAAAGCCATCAGAAAAGCTTTTTAGGTGCCGAAAACGAGTTGAGATCTATACATTTATGTTTTTTAAATTTTTTGGGTAAATTTCTGAAGATAATATTTTTTTGGATAAAAATGTCTAAAAAAGATAAAAACAAACGTTTGAATATTGTTTTTAATTGACAAAAATATCAAATCAAACAAATAATTTTTTGGGGTGCAACAAACAGGTTGAAATTTTTACTTTTTGTGGTTTTTGCACATCTTTTACATTTTTAAAATATTTGGATGCAAATTTATTTTTACTTAAACATTTAACTGTGATATTCTTCGTTGCATCAATATCAGACAGAAAGTGACAGTTAGTAACATAGCTGATGTATAGTGCGACCTTGAACAAGCACTGCTTAATAGGCAGGGAGGGGTATCTCCAAACTCCACCCCAGTCAGTGGCTTTTTGAGCTTCATGCTGTGATGTGGTACTACAATTCCGATGTGAAAGTCTCATTTGAGTTGTTTTATTCATATAGTTTTTCTTTTTGTGTTATAGACTATAGTTTTTTATTATTAATTTATCACCGCGTGTTACTAACCGTTCGGTTTACACGCTGTATGGACAATAGTGCTATTTTTTTTGTGTATATCTTTAAACAGTAAAGTAAAAATGGCAATGGCAAAAACAGTAAAGACTAGGCAAACGCACGTATGCTCCGTTTTTGGCTATCCAAAATAACTTAGTTAAATATGACTGCCGACCTATGCGAAGTAATTAAGTGTTGCCTTAATTTAAAGCATGATTTAAGAACAAGAGTGGTTCTAAGAAACCTACCGTACGTGAAATATCAGAAATATTGGTAGAAAATGTTAAAAAGTTGTGGTCAAGAGCTTCTATTCCTGTCGTATCCCACACTAATATCTTGCAGATGATTATAAAGTAACATGATAGATACATACATATTTTAGATCAAGATATATAAAAGAAACTAAAGATTTTGAATCAAATTTGATTTTGTTTAAGAATGAGAGTACATTTCTTTTGGACATCGCTGCCTGCAAATGTCTAAATTTTGTGCTTTTTAAAAGTGAGAAATAAAATAAGATTCCGAATTTAAAGTAAACATTTATAAAAGACCAAAGAACGACCTGAAAAATGGTTATGGGTGCAGTTAATGTTGCAGTATCTAGAAATTTAACATAAAAAAAAAAGATAGCTCAAAGTATTGGAGAGAGAAATAAGGAACTAAAAATACGGACAAATAATGGAATAGATGGAAAATGTGTCGTAGATGAAAAATATAAAGAAAATGAAGAAGACATGAAATTAGAAGCAAATGATGTTGTGGCTTTTAAATCTTATCAAATGGCAGCACCAAGTTCGCAAATGCGCATGAAATTGCCTTCTGTAAATACAGTATGTGATTCAACTGGTGTTTCTAATAGAGCTGCTGCAGCAATCGCAAGTGCAGTTCTTCAGGATAGTGGCCTCATTAGTGAAGAGGACAAAAGTAAATTAAATGATAGAATGAATATTAGAAGAAAAAACCCAAAGAATCGAAAAAGCTGCATAGAAGGCCATAATGAAAGAACTACAACAACCAACGAAGGAATTTATTTTGACGGAAGATGAGACAAAACTTTAGTACAGGAAAATATAGGGAGAAAATATTACAGGAAAACCGCTATAGAAGAATGTGTCACCTATTGAAGAGCCTGGATCGAAATATTTGGGAAATGTGGCAACATGTTCTAGCAATGGAAAGGATATTAATGATATAATTGTGTATTTTTATAATGTTAATACTTGACCCATAGACATGACTACTGTAAAATATGATGGAACTCTGATTAATACTGGAACTACTAATGGTGTCATATATTTAATATAAAAAGAAGTAGGAAAGCCACTACAACGAATGATTTGTCTATTACATGTAAATGAACTGCCCTTACGATACAACTTTTTTTTTCTGGATGGAAAGACAAAAGGACCAAATGAGTTTGCTGTTGAAATAGGCAAGAAACTTGGGAACTCTCAAGAACTCCCAGTAATTGAATTCACACAAAATGAAAATAGACTGCCTCTCATGGAGATTATGGGTGACTTGAGCACCTACCAGAAATATTTATTGGAAATGTGCCATGCAATCTCTAGTGGTATGTGCTCTTATGATCTATCTATTAGGAAAGGTAAACTTTCGCATTCAAGGTGGCTGACAATGGTAAATCACCTACTTCATTTGTATGTGGTGACAGAAAATCCACCAGAAAATCTTTGTACGATGGCAGAGTAGATTTTTAAAATATATGCACATGTTTGGTTCAAAATAAAGCTGAAACCATAATATATTCATGGCTCAAAGAATTTATGGAAACTTATAAAGTATTCTCGATACCACCCAGAGCAACGTCGGAATGTAATTGATCCAGTCATTCAAAGAAATGCCTACTTTGCAGCACCTGATCACTTGGTATGACATCAAAGTAACGGAGCCAACAATGACCAAGCACAGAAGTGAGGAGGGATTAAAACTGTTTATAACAAGTACAGCACACGCTAATAAGGACTTTCCACCAGTAGACTTTCCCCTTTATCCGTATTATACTCAGGCCGTTGAAAGGATGGTGAAATTAGTTACTGAATCATCATTGACCCTATGTGGGGCCTCACAAGAGATGGATTATTCAAAGTGAAAGTAGAATCGCAGAAATTGATGCCAATATTTGAAACTAAAAGACATTTAAATATAAAAGTAAAATTACAATGTTATTCTTTAACAAAAAAGGTTAATTTTTCTTATTCTGTTGAATATTTTAAATATAATATAATTATATGCAGTGACAAATTTTATTCTGTAGTGAATGTATGTTTCTTTTATAACACATGTATATCCACAAGTAAAATATTTATATTTGTTTTGGATAGTAAATTGTATTCATTGAAATTCCATAAAAAATCACCAAAATTCGATATATTAAAAATATATTTCAATCAAATACCTTCTTGGAAAACTTTCAACGGTTTAAATGAGAAATATGCTTTTATATTTGTCAACAATATTATTCAAAGTGTTTAAAATGTAAATTATAGTCCAAACATTTTTTTGAAAATTTGGGTTTTTTACTTAAAAGTTCATTTTTTAAGGACCGTGTGGCACCTCAAAACTTTTTCACAGAGCTTCAAAAATTTGCTGTATTAAAAAGAAACTTTTGCACCCTATGATAAAACTTAATTTAATAGTAAAGTGTTTTAACCCCTGTATTCCCTTTACTCTAGTGGACAGGCCTATAATAATAACACAGGCGCAAGGGCGAAGAAGTAGAGTGCTGCTACCTAGGAGTGCAGTGTTGCATAGTAACCGCGAAACTCAACTCCCACAAATTAAAAGTTAATTATAACAGAATATATTTTCAAAGGGATAGTTTGACATATAGTAGTTATAGAAATATTTTAATTTTATAATATTTTACCGTAAACAGCGATTTAAAATATTATCAAAATATGTGCAAATAACGTTGATTTCTCTGTCCCATGTATAATTTTGTTTGTTTTAACAAAGGAGCAGTTTTTGAGGATTTATTCCCAGCTATCAGTTACAAATTTAGTGAAATTTTTTAATATATTTTATTGACAAAATTTTTATTTGTTTTGAAGACCCAGGCCCCTGGAACATTATTAGTAGTCCCATTGAAGATTTTTTTTAAATTATATTCTCCTCTACTTAAACTACTATACATACCAAAGAATTGTTATGATTAGTGGTAGTGGGGAATAAATCTCACCACTTAGATAAGGAGGGGTGATTTTGATATTTTTCCCCAAATTCACGAATTTTTGAATATGCAAAGCTGGAAAGTTGGATTTTCCACTAAAATTGTTTGCATTTGACACAACTTAATTTTCATTATAAAACTGTCTGGTAGAAAATGGTGGATATGAGTTAAAGGGTGGTGATAGGGGATTTACCTCCTCACTAATTAATTTCTATATCACTAAATTAATTTTAGATAAATTCATAGGTGTAGGGAGAATTTAATTTTGGTAGGAGTTTAATCTCGCAATCTTAGGATATTGTTTATTACCTTAAAATTTACTAAATTGTGTCATTTCGCCATATCTCACTACCTACTCTGTTCTATTTGTTATGAACTATGTGTGCTAGCATGTTAGGAATGAGATTTTTTTTTTTACCTAGCACCGCGTCTAGCTACCCGTTACTATACACTTAAGTACTAATTATGCTAGTGGTCTAGAAATTGTAAAGATTGAATTCAGAGGAAGTGAACCCACATTTGCGTGGAAGGAGATTTGAAAACCATTTAGGAGTAACCTTCCCCAGTTCACCCGACCAAGATTCGAACCTCAATTTCCTTGTCCTCGGCAGTCTAGTTCAACACAAAACAAGTGTGTTAGCAAACTACGCCACCGAGGCGGGTAGTGAGAAATGTTGAATTTAGAGGAAATACACCAGCATTTGCATGGAGGGAGATTGAAGAACTTATTAAGAAAAACAACCCACAGTCCAAACTGGGACAAGTCTCCTCATTAACAGCAGACCAGTCTACTTCGAGTGAGATGCCTTATACCAGGCATGTACAAGCTGTGGCCCAACTGTGTGGTGATAAATTAATGATTTAATATATTTGTACATAAAGTCTTTGTGACCAAACTTACAACAGTTCAACAGTTTGGTAACTTTTTATACACCAGAATCCTTTAAAGATGAGAAATTACTCTTTAAATTTAATTGTTTTAAGGAGCTAAGCCTATATTGCAGCTTCAAAAAGCCTCATTGCATTGCCGTCGAGGATTCCCAAGCTTTGTACGATTTAAAGCAGTTTGAAATGTTGTGATTCTAGCAATTATACATCGCACAGATACCACCAGCCATATTATTTGGGATAGTAACTATAACTATATCAGAAAATATAATTTTTAAAACATTTACATAATTTAACCATTGATATCTATGTTAACTCAAATGATTCGCAACACCAGGCCATGAGAGCACAGCACCTTCGCTTTTTCGCATGAAAATTATCCGATTGTCCTGTATTAGTTTCATAAAGTATTTGACCAAACCACTCAAGTAAGGATGATTAAGCTGTTATCATTTTAACCAAGGAGAAATATTTCATTTATCGATATACAATAATACACAAATAATGGTTTTGATGGTGATGTAAACAAAGTATTATTGTACATTTTAACCACTGCCCACACAGAATGAAGATATGAAAAATTCCTAAGTAAAATTTAGTTTTAGTTCTAGGCTAATATTTTGGCCGGCATCCTGACCCCTATCCCTTAAAATGATCGTGGTTAAAATCGGTAAAACTGTTTACCCTTAATTTCAACTAGTAAAAATGGGCTTATTTCAATATATATAAAAATATGTGTGTGTGTGTGTGTGTGTAAGAGAGATAGAGAGAGATAAAGAAAGAATATACAATTTTGGGAGCAATATTATTTGAAAAAGAGAGAAAATGTTAAGGCATGTGAGACAGAGTTTGAGAGATAAAGTTAGAGAGAGAGAGAAATTAGTTTAGAGAGATAAAATTAGAGTGAGAGAGAAAATTAGTGAGGATTAGAGACATAGTTTAAGAGAGAGTGTTTGAGATAGAATTAAAGAGAGAAATTGAGTGTGTGAGTTTGAGATCAAGATAGTTTAATAGAAAGGAACTTTGAAATAGAGAGATAGTGAAACTAATTTAGAGAGAGTGATTTAGAGAGTGTTTGAGAGATAACTTTTGAGAGATTGAGAGTAAACATTTAAGAGATAGAGAGCGTTTGAGAAAGAGAAAGCATATGAGAGAAAGAGCATTTGAAAAAGGGCTTAATATATAGTATAATAAATATAATGTGAGAGAAATTGTATTATAGAGAGTATATTTGAGGGTAAAGAATGTGTGAGAGAGAGGTATAAATTGTGAGAGTGTGTTATAGTGTGTGTGGGTCTTTGAGGGGTGAGAGTGTGAGAGAGTATGTGAGAGCTTGAGAGAGACTGTCAGATATAGACAGAGAATGTGAAAATATAGATGTGGTACCCAAAACTGTACTGTACTTTGAAATATATTTCCCTCAAATTTATGTATTAAGATTGAAACATAACTGAACTTACTGTATTTGTAAGACTGTGAAAGATGGATGGGGTACACAAAACTTTTTTTTAATATCATATCCTCAAAGTTACGCTGTAAAATGAAGTAATAGCTTAACTTATGTATTTGTATTGTATTACTATTTTTATAAAATGAGCACCAAAACACATTATTTGAAAGAAGAAAATGAGCACCAAAACTTTTATTTAATATTTAAAATAGATAGTCTTAAACATTATTCAAGATCATCTGATCATTTTTGAGCTTATAATACATACCAAAAAAATATTTAAACATCATTTTACCATGCGCTAAACAAAAGTAGACAATTTTTTCCCGAACTTAACAACTTAACCTTTTAATTTCCGAGTTATGCTCTATATTATTGATTTAAATAGGAACTAACGATAACAATCTAATAAAAAAATGTTTTTCAATTCAGACATCTCAATTTAGATGTGTTATGACCAGTATACAAAGATAAATATTTATCCAAAAAGAAAAATGTGATGTGCTCGGACCAAAATATAAAGATTGAGTTATTATTTTTAGTCAAAAAGATATATTTTATTTAGAGATTTACAGCCATGCAGCGAATAACGGTTTCCATGGTTATTAAAAAAAGAATGAAAATGCTCTGTGAATATCGGGTTTTTGTGGAAAACTACTATTTTTACCTAAATCCTGGACTTTTAACCGTTAAAATGAGTGATCCTTTGTCAAAATTTGTTTAGTCATTACATCTTAATTTCTATGACTGTAAAGGGGCTTATCAAATTAGATATAAGAAAGAGGAAAGATTTATATAGAGTATATATATTATACAAATATAGTATTCATACGCTTACAGCTATTCCCACCATAATCATTAAATAAATATGTATCTATATGTAATATATATGTGTCGCGACCTACCCACCGTGGGCTTGGTATGTCAAGATAGCTTGTGGTAGGGGTAGGGTTTCAGGCAAGGTAATTGTGTTGGTTCAAAATAATATGTAGGTTTACGAATTTGGATTTAATGGTAGTCATTAAAAGATGATACAAAATGTGATGTTAGATGAAAGATAAGAAAAGATAAAGATTGGACTCCTGCGTTCGTGGAAGAACTGGGATAACTTGTGAACACTTAGACCGATCAAGTTGACTGTTACTGCGGGTAACCTCTACAGAACTCGATCTCAGTACTCTGGGCTCAATGTATTCCCTCTAAGTACAAGTGCTACTGATGAATCGAGAATGCCATCTAATATGGTACGGCGTGGACAACATGACCACCTACGATAGAGAGCCCCGTTGCCAAAAAGTAAATGAATTTAATATCACGATATGACCACTTTTCTGGTCATCTAGTTCAATAATTATTGCTATGAATTGTCAGCGATCTCTTGTAACCTTTCTAATACTTTACTTCGTACATGTTAAGCCAGCAATTTTGGCACGTGCGTCCACTTCGAGCTATGTATGACAAAACGAACATTCAAACACTGCTCAGTGGTTATTAAATATGTTTATATTTAAATATACTAGAATTTATATAGATATATATCTATATATTTTATACCCATATTTTTGTATATACATAAAGAAGCTTAGGAAGAAGGAGGATTCAAATATTGGATGACGAGGGGAAGAATAAAATTCTCGGAGCTCAAGGAGGAGGCAGAAGAAGACAGGGCACATTGGTGGTCTAGGTCTGGCGACGAAAAGAATGGACCTGTCGTAAGACATAAAACCTAATAATAATAATAATAAACATAATAATAATAATAATAATACAACATATTTTTATATTTATATAACAGGGGAGATATTTATAGATATTTAATTATGTAACCATTCTGGTAGTAAAAATAGTCTATAAGATACAGACATACTTGTTTGTATTTAACATTGAAATTATTTTACTGTATTAATAGTAATATTTTGAAAATATTAATACATTTATCAAAAGCGAGAAATGCAGATGATTTGACATGTGACTGTTCAAAAGTGTTTTTGTAGCCTTTGTAACTGTCAGATATTGTTTCTCTTGCCATAATCCTAATACACATACAAACGTACATGTAGCACTTTTCAATTATATTAATTAACTTCGAAAACGAATTTTATTAGTTGGAGTCATTTACTAAAAACTATTAATATTTGTGAAACGAAATAATATACATTGTTGAAAAAACACTCCACCAAACAACATAAATTATATAATACACTGTTACAGAAACATTGAGAAAAGATGAATATTACTGTTTACCAAAGAGCATAACAATCAATGTCATGTTTTAAAGAGACCCACAGAAAAAAATCTTTGCCTATAGATCAGAAACTATTGGTTTTATAAAAATATATTCCAGCTTAAATATTTTAATTTTAATAGTAATATAACTTTACAATAGTAAGTTATTTTATATCTCAAATACTTGCGGAGATATGTTCAAAATTTGAAATTTCCGCTTTTTTAAAGTATTTTTTCATGATAAAATGAGAATACCGATTTGGTTTCAATTTTAAACAACGCCTATACACTAGATTTAAACAAAATTGTGGGAGCGGATTTTGAGAAAATCCATCTTATCTATTTTTGCCCTTCAGTATACTAAGCTTAATTTTGGAGCTAGAAATCTAATTCCAAAAACTTCATGAGGAAGACTTACGAAAACAAAATTTTAGCCCGATCTTTAAATGGTTTTAGGACATAGTCCTAGATAAAGAGCCAAATATAGACGACACCGCTGAGAGTCCTACTATGGGCTCAGTTGGTTATGAAATATCGGTAGATATCAAAATATCGAATTGGAATTTTTTTGGTGATCACAAAACTTTCTCTACACTAGGGATCACGACAAAGTAAGAATATATTATAAATTCACAAAATAAAATGTATACACCTTATCTGTTAAATCACACAAAAATTTCGATCTTAAGTACTCACCACAAAAATATTTAAAAGAACAGCGTAAAACGTTTCCCATTTTTTCGAATTCATGTTCTATGTACATCTAGGCCCACGTAGTGAATAGTGGTGCGTGATCTACCGCAGCTTCAACTTATTCAAATAAAGAGCACGTCGCTGTGCTTATCTTTTATTGGACTGATTTACATTATTTGAGGTGCGAACGAGATAATCGAATAGTTCCGCCTTTCTTTTGATAGTGAGACGAAGCAGACGAGATTCGAAAACAGGTTGGTTAATGTCAATCTTTGAACGTATGTCGGATTTAAGAATGTTTTGTTTCATTTGCTTGGACAAAAATATCTTCTTTTTCTGATGATGCCTGAAACCGTTTAACATTGATTTTGCGCCTGCTGTTATCTGTATTAACTACCTAAGCTATACATGAAGACGTCTGGTTAACCCATTACAATGTGATTCTTGGCTAGAGTTGTTTTAACTACCTTAGTTAAACATGAAGACTCCTGGTTTCCCCACTACAATGTTATTCTTGGCTAGAGTTGTTTTAACTACCTTAGTTAAACATGAAGACTCCTGGTTACCCCATTATAATGTTATTCTTGGCTAGAGTTGTTTTAACTACCTTAGTTACAAATTAAGACACCTGGTTACCCCATTACAATGTTATTCTTGGATAGAGTTGTTTTAACTACCTTAGTTACAAATTAGGACTCCTGGTTACCCCATTACAATGTTATTCTTGGCTAGAGTTGTTTTAACTACCTTAGTTAAACATGAAGACTCCTGGTTACCCCATTACAATGTGACTCCTGGCTAGAGTTATTTTAACTACCTGAGTAACACTTTAAAACCCTTGGTTACCCCAATACAATGTGATTCCTGGCTAGAGTTGTTTTAACTACCTTAGTTAGAAATGAAGACTCCTGGTTACCCCATTACAATGTGACTCCTGGCTAGAGTTGTTTTAACTAACTTAGTTAGAAATGAAGACTCCTGGTTATCTCATTACAATGTGACTCCTGGCTAGAGTTGTTTTAACTACCTTAGTTAGAAATGAAGACTCCTGGTTACCCCATTACAATGTGACTCCTGGCTAAAGTTATTTTAACTACCTGAGTAACACTTTAAAACCCTTGGTTACCCCATTACAATGTGATTCCTGGCTAGAGTTGTTTTAAATACCTTTAGTTACAAATGAAGACTCCTGCTTACTCCATTACAATGTTATTCTTGGCTAGAGTTGTTTTAAATACCTTAGTTACAAATGAAGACTCCTGGTTACCCCATTACAATGTGACTCCTGGCTAGAGTTGTTTTAACTACCTTAGTTAGAAATGAAGACTCCTTGTTACCCCATTACAATGTGACTCCTGGCTAGAGTTATTTTAACTACCTGAGTAACACTTTAAAACCCTTGGTTACCCCATTACAATGCGATTCCTGGCTAGAGTTGTTTTAACTACCTTAGTTAGAAATGAAGACTCCTGGTTACCCCATTACAATGTGACTCCTGGATAGAGTTGTTTTAGCTACCTGAGTAACACCTTAAAACCCTTGGTTACCCCATTACAATGTGATTCCTGGCTAGAGTTGTTTTAAATACCTTAGTTACAAATGAAGACTCCTGCTTACTCCATTACAATGTTATTCTTGGCTAGAGTTGTTTTAACTACCTTAGTTAAACATGAAGACTCCTGGTTACCCCATTACAATGTTATTCTTGGCTAGAGTTGTTTTAACTACCTGAGTTAAACATGAAAACTCCTGGTTACCCCACTACAATGCGATTCCTGGCTAGAGTTGTTTTAACTTCCTAAGTTAGGCGCTACTCATGATGTGATAAAGTTGCTTAATCTTTCATGCTTATTTGCTCCTGTGTAGTATGTTAACAATAAGTTTGTTTTTAAATAAAAAGTTAAAAATGTTCTATCAACGGTTATATTTTAATTAGCCAACGCAAATATTTTTTAAAATTTACATGCTAAGTCGATTTACATAACTAGATAATTTTACAAAATATATTTTCAATTATATTAATACCTTCTAAAGGGTTTGTTTTGTGTGTTTACAATTGTCAGAAAAAAACAAAACTACCGCAAATGAACCGAAAATTCCACAATTAAAATTATGCGTCTCTTTATATTTGTTCAGGTTAAAGTATTATGCCATAAAAATATTTGAAATATTTCTCTTATCGACAAAATGGATTTACTTTTATCTTAGAGCTTATTCCTAATCTTGATAACATTTATATTACATTTATTGCTATCATTATAAATAATATTTTATCAATTTTTATTTAAAATTAAAAATATGATCACATATAATTGTGTAAGAAACTCTCTTCATAAGATGAGCTCATAGTCATTTTTAGGGGCAGAGAATTTTATAAAATATAAATATATTTTTTTCTGAATAAGATTAAAAACATTTTAATGTTTTATTAGTGTTATTTATAGCTATTGATAATATCTATTAAAAATGATAGCTGCAAATCACTTGACTTGGACGTATGCATACGTGAAAGTAGATCTAATATATTTTTTAAGGGTAAAATAAAAACCTTCTTATGAAAATTGTGCTGTACAAATAGATACTTGACCTTTACAGGGATTAAAAACAATGAGGTTTTAAAACAAACTATTACTGTAGCTCGCAAGTGAGCTATACTGACCAAGCGGCCACCATGTGTTAATGAAGATAGTGCCAACATTTGCAGATGTAGGGTGTCATGTGGTCAACAAAAGACCCCTCTATCCATTAACCTCAGTTTTCTAGACCGTATCTGCTACTTCTTTATGCTATTAGATCTTCATTTGTCCTTACAAGACAGTTTGACCCCGTTTTAGACCCAATGTTGCACAGAAAAATCTGGAATTTCCGGGAATCGATTCTGGGGCCTCTGGATTTGTAGTCAGTAATTTTGACCATATTGGCACGGGAATAGTACCCGAAATCCTTGACTTAGCGTGCCAATATTCTACCACTGAGCTATCCACGATTAATCTCGTTATTAGGATAAATCTTCACTAATATTAATTTAGGTCTGTGATGTACTTCTGGAAATAATCAGCTTACTATGAGCTATCATTGATACCATAGGCACAAGTAACTTTAAGGTCGAAATTATGCTTCCTAGTACGACTAATTATATATTAGATTTAAATTACCTGCCTTAGTGGCCACATGGTCTAAGGTGCTACGCTCACATTATACTATACTGCCGATGATGAAGAGATTGAGATTCGTGTATCAGCCGGGTGCATTGATGATAGTGGTTTTTACAAAATGGTTTTCAATTCTCCCTCCACATAAATGTCGGTACACTTCCTCTAAATATAACTTTATAGCCCGAACGAGTATTAAGATGTGGTGATAAAAAAACCATCATTTTTATACGGATATACGGATGTTCGTTAATTAAAAAATTGTTCAATTTCTGTGTCAAGGTGTCATTTATATTTTATGAGTATGATACTTGATGCGGATTTATCCGTAACCTAATGATAATATCGACCTTAAAGGCTCGCTATTCAAATACAAATAATTTTTTAAGCGTTAACTTTCTTCAAAATTTATTAGTTGTTGGAAGATAGATCAGGGGTATTTTACTCTCAAAATTTTATCCATTAATCGTAATATGTTTGTTTGTAATTATTAGATTATTGTAATAGACATTAATATTCTCTCAGCTACAATTTAACTATATACAGTATATATTTGTGATCTATTATTTTTATTTCAAAACTATATTTTAAGTAATGTACTCATAATCAATGGTGTGGGCTCCGTTCACCCTGACAGGTAGCAGCCTTAACTTGACAGGTTAAACTATAGCCATATCCTATATGCTACATAATAGTGGAACTATGAAAGGTAAGCTTGCCACATTTATGGCCAAACGAAAGGTAAAATAAGTATGTCATTATAGCAATTAATTCTATCTGGAAAGGGTGCTTTTCCTGGCCTACCTTTGATTGGTTTGGTCGAGGTTTGTATCGTGGCTATATGATTTTCTTATCTCGTTTCTTGCAAATGCGGATACACATACAATTAATTATACCTACCTACCTATCTACCTAGTAGAGCAATTAAAATGTGTGTGGATTGTATGAGAAGAGAGATTCTGTGAAAAAGTGTAACCGGACTGTGTAATATTATTTTTATATTTTATCTATATTATCTACCTATATTATTAAATACTATTTTTATATTAATGTTCTATAATAACTCTTTTAGATACACCAAGGAATTAAAGGTCTATTTTTTTATATGCAATTATTTATAACTTTTATATATTCAACATTATCTAATAAAATGTTATAGCTCACAAGTCTTTCCTAAATCACATGTGACGAGCTACATAAAAAAACTATAAAAATTTATAATTCAAAAAAAGTTTAAACCAATTGATTACTTACCCATAAAACACAGATTATATTTTATGATTGTTTAAAATATTAAATTTTGACTATCATCAATCAATCCACTATTTGAGATTTGATGGTTCTAATATATTTTTGTCGATAGAAAGTGACACAGCAAAAGGTCCTCTCGCTGATTAAAGCTATAAATATACATTCGAACGACTCCTTAACGAGGTTAGTACGATTGATTATATTTTCTAGGAGGTTAAGCCTACAACACTACCATGTACTGTAATATGATTCTACAACAATAAACACACCTGGCTAGCGTTTGGGGCTATTCTTAATTTGTTAAACAAACATTAACACTTAAAAAGTAAATGTGAAATATTACGGTTTCAATCCATGTTTTAAATATATAAGTATGGTCATTTTAAATGCGGTTAAATTTAGTATCCTTGCGTTACACTTGACATATAATATGTTATGTACTCTGATTTTATCGTTATATTTTTAATTATTAGAGGTATTTGATGTGTAACTTACATCTGTGGGTGTCCGGACTTTGTTTCAATATAATTTTGTCTGGCTGTTTAATGACAAAGCGATCATTATTTGAATCTTAGCTGGATGTATTGATGCGGATTCTTCCTATATGCTTTTAAAAAAGAACTTCAATATTTAAATCGGAATGTATTTTCTCTTTATTTTGCCTTTCTCATCACCTCCCAATTAGTGAACTCAGATGTTGATAAGCTAGATGGGTATTAAGACGCAATACTATAAAATTCTCAACCAAATTATTATATCAGCACATGACTGAAATGACATATAGACTAATTTAATTCTAAAACAGACACAGCATTAAGTCTCCCCATCTTTTAGTCGCTAGAGATAAAAAACTAATTTAACAAGTGCTATTTATATTTCCCATGTTGGGAATCGATCCCATGATCATTAGAGAAGATGTATTTGTCAAAGACACTTGGTACATCTCTGTTACTCAAAAATTCTTACAACAATTTTTTTTAATGTACTGAAGTGTTTTAAAATCAGATTAGCCGTACCAGTGGCGGAATGGTGCGTTGCACTCCATAGCTTTTGACTGGGAGATAAAGGTTCGAAGGCTCAGTGAACTGAAGGTGATTCTTAAAACTTATTTATTGTTGTGGTTTTTTCATACTCTCCAAACTAATGGTGATTATTATTTGTAAAGGCCTACTTTGATTATAATATTGAAGTATT
>CABFOV010003452.1:0-16694 GCA_902141375.1 Timema poppense | reverse complement strand
TTTTTAATGTACTGAAGTGTTTTAAAATCAGATTAGCCGCACCAGTGGCGGAATGGTACGTTGCACTCCATAGCTTTTGACTGGGAGATAAAGGTTCGAAGGCTCAGTGAACTGAAGGTGATTCTTAAAACTTATTTATTGTTGTGGTTTTTTCATACTCTCCAAACTAATGGTGATTATTATTTGTAAAGGCCTACTTTGATTATAATATTGAAGTATTGTAACATATCGGGCTTACATATATTTATGGTCTTACCAATTAAATTAGGCCATTAATAGCAAGTGTGTTAAATCTATCACTGATAGAAAAAAGTCAAATATCATGTCAAAATGAGAAGTTTCCCAGCACTCAATGAACCAGTATACAATAATATTGCCTAGCGCCTGTAAACTAGACTGTACCGGGTCGAGCGCGTGCGCTTGAAAAATAGAAACAGTTCTATCTTTCAAGCGCGCGCGCTCGCTCGCTCGCTCCAGTGTGGCCACCTCCCATTAGAATCCATGTGTTCTATTTTATATTTTAGTCGCTCGCGCGCTCAGTCTGGCCGCCCCCTTAGTTAATGTAGTTAATTAAGGTAGGTACAAATAATCCTTCACTAGTGGTAGTGTGGTTAAAGTTTCCAGTCGAGTATTTTCTGGTTTTCCAGTGACTTGGAAGTCAGGGCTCTAATCCTGGCTAGTTATATTGACATAAATATTATTATATTACTTACATATACTATCTTTCTTATCCTAACCTTAATAGTGTAAATATATGAGTGTCCCAGATGGTTAATAGCAAGTAGAGCATGGCAAATAAATGTTTATCTAATATAAAGGTAATAAGATGAAAAGTGAGTTTGTAGAATTAGATGTTAACAAAATATTAAAATTAATATTTGGTAAAAAAAAGAAAATTAAATTGAAATAGTGAATGTACCACATCAAGTTATTAAATAGATTAAAATTTAAATATTGTTTAAGAAGGATAAAATTTAATCTAATACATAATTAAGAAATTTGGGAATGTAAAAAAAGAGGGGGGAAATTTTGTATTTTAAGGCACCCTTGACCCGTATTCTAATTTTAAATAACTTTTCTAGATAGGTGTTAACAACTCCTGATGATTTTATCCACAATTTAGCAAAGCAACCTCATCATATGAAACGCAAGTTTGTATTTTTAAACACATATTATGCTTATTTTTTACTAAGTATACTTAAATTTTATATATATGTATATATATATATATAAATATATAATTATGTATTAAATTAAATTTTATCCTTCTTAAACAATATTTAAATTTTAACCTATTTAATAAACTAAACTAAAGTAGGCCATACATTTATCTATGTATCATAGTCTCTCTCTCTCTCTCTCTCTATATATATATATATAAAGTAGGCCATACAATTATCTATGTATCATATTCTCTCTCTCTCTATATATATATATATATATATATATATATAAACTAAAGTAGGCCATACATTTATCTATGTATCATAGTCTCTCTCTCTCTCTCTCTATATATCTATATATATATATATATATATATATATATATATGTGTGTGTGTGTGTGTGTGTCTCTCTTCTTTTTTCTGCTGTCAACAACACGGCTGGTGAAATAAATCTTGGGGCAGATTACTCTGACGATTTTGGGGCCCCATACCCCCATCTTCTCTCTCATCCGTTTAAGACACGTACAGTAGGATAGTTAATGNAGAGAGAGAGAGAGAATATGATACATAGATAATTGTATGGCCTACTTTAGTCAATCCACGGCTAGAGTGGTAGTAGCTGACCACTAGTAAAAGCCTTTTATTGTGAAAATGGGTTCAAATTCACACATGGTACTAAGAGTGTACAAGGTAGGTGCCTGCACATTCCCAAGGTGAGTCGAGGGAGGGAATGAAATCAGAATCGAGCCTGCGGACAAGCAAACGCACTGGTTTATGGCTTTAAAAGAAGCAAATTTACCATAATTGTACTGTACTTACAACTGAAAACATTTTAAAATTATTCACTAATAGGTTGAATATATTAAATTCATCATTTTCTGCTAAACAAAATAATAATAACAAAAAGCGTATGGATTGAACAAAAATTAGTAAGATACTTTATTTCAGAAAATAACCGAATCCATAATATGAATGTTGTTTGTACCAAGTTAAATTGATATTTAAAACAGGCCCAGTGGCGACTCGAGAGGAGGGGAGATATACGCTCCTCCTCCTTAGACCATAAATAATATTAATAAAAACTTAAATCATTTGTAGTCTAACTAAAGTATAGTTAGCATAATATAGGTTTTTACACTGGGTATATTAAAAGGCCAAGATTACGACTTGATATTTAAAAGGTATACTGTTATGCACAACAAAATGACCCCTAAAATCTCCCATAGAAAAAAAATCATTGATACATTGTAAACATGATCTTAGACAAATGAAATTTTAATCAATACTGCCTTACTGTTTAAATCATTTCAAAATGAAGGTACAAGAAAAATACTTTAACTAGCTCTTAACATGATAAGGGTTGTTACACTTGGGACTGCACTTAGATAAAACTTCAGAACACCACACAAAATTTCACATAAAGTGATCTTGACATGAAGGATTTGGACTGACAACTGACAAAGCTACCAGAGTTGGTTAGTCAACGCATTGAGGCAGAGTGCCATAGACGTCACTAGCTCTTATTGATAAAGGGGGACCAGTGAGAGAGTGGATACACAGAACGAACTGAAACTATTAAATATTTTGTACTAATTAATCATTTATGCATTGCTCCAAACGTGGATTTTCATGTTTCTGAATAAAACAATTCACTATTTATTTAAATGTAGATACTAAGACTCTCCTTTTTGAGCATATTTTGGTTAGGGGGGAGTAGTGTATCCACCCCTCCCCTCGCATAGTGTCACCTCATATCCCTGCCTAGACGCACTCAAATAGAGAGTACGCTGTGAAGACAAGCTATAATCGATAATAGAGTACTGATTTTTCCCAAGAAAATCAACCCAAACTTATATAAGAACAGCAGACCATATACATGAAAGTCATAAATGTCGCATCAGGAGATATTTTCTTTATGGATGCCCAAGGAGGACTAGGAATTTTTTTTTAATTAAATTAATTTTGGTGAGGATCAGAGGTGATGGCAAAATATATCTAGGGGCTGCATCCTCAGATATAGTAGCAATGCTAATTCTCAGCGAAAAAACTGCTCACTCTTTGTTCAAAATACCCCGATAATCTCAAGTACAATAAGAGTTCTGTTTGCGTTACCTCTAGAAACTGCGACAAAGCGAAAGTGTTGCAGGACTGCTCGTGTGATGAATGTACGATGGCCAACAAAAAAGCAGTGGAATACTTAATTCAAACATTGCAGGACATACAAAGGGACAAGAGGGCCATGGGTGGCATAATTATCCGGTTTTATTGGGACTACCTGTGACCACTAGAGGCACGAAAGCCGGCGAGATGAACGTTTCACTAAAACTTTCTATTCTTTGTCCTCAAGTCAACTAACTGTCTCTTACTATAAATATGAGAGATCGACTGGGAGGAGATTTGCTCACCATAGAATATTCAAAACTGTTGTTTAAAGTGGGAGAACGTACTCTGACTGAGGCAGACGGTGAAGCAGTACTGCCACCTTCAATTTATAAAACTTTTGCCGTTCATAGATTTTGAATGATTACCCAGACATGCTCAGTATTTTAACGAAAGAAAACTCTTGGTTTTGGAACGAGCCATATTAACTTCCAAAAATGAACAATCTTCTTTGATCAACAGCACCATTTTAGACTTGTTTGTAGTGCCGGAAATGTTGTTGCGGGGTTAAATACAGACGTAGATAAAGACAACTCCATGAAATATCAAATATAATTTTTGAAAAGTTTGACAGACGCATGACTTCCCGAAAATAATGGTACTACGCAGTTTTTGCCCTCCCAAACTCTGTAGAGAAGCTCGCTGACAAGTGAAAGCTTAGCAGATAAACGTAATAATTACCACAATACTAACAAGATGCTGCACAGGGAAGACTTTATTTATTCCGATGATTTCCCTAATCCCAAATAATAAACTTTTTGACTTCAAGCGGATTCAGTTTCCCTTCTACATCTGATTTTCAATTACGATAAATAAATCTCAAGGACAGACGTTACGGACGTACTAGCTACTCCTCTGTAACTTAGCTCAATATTAAGCAATTGTAAAAATCTATTTAATTCCGATGTTGGATGAAATATCCATAACGTTGTCTACAAAGAACCCTTGCTATGGCATAATAGCAATTATAATGTTCCATTTGTAAAATACGTCAGACCTAGGTCTATATTTGATAAAACTTTCTCTTATCTGGATATTACCTTTTGTGCCTTCGCTGTATGTTGCCACCTGTAATCGGGTACTTTACCACAAGTAGTCGTTAATATTAAGCGTCATTGACATATAAATATTTACTTCACCTCAGACGTGTCTGAAATTGTGATGGTAGTTAATTTTATTCACCAGAAAAATCATAAATAACCACAACTTAAATGCGAGCGTAGCCTAGGGCAAAAGCTATTGTAAAATAGACACGACTTGTTTACTAATGTGAATACTAAACAACCAATACAAAATATAGTTTCTCTTTGAATTTTAGATTAAAATGAATTCTGTAATAATAATAATAATAATTTTACTCTTTCGGTTGCAATTGATTTGGCAATTAAGTCAAAGAGAGAAAATCTACATTAAATATAATAATAACACATAAATCTCGTGGCTTAAGATAGAATATGTTTAAAAAACGTCAATTTATTTTATTTTAATTAAAAAAATATATAGCCTTCATTTTAACCGGACGTACAAATTATTTCATTGCGATATTTCAGCACTTATTTTATGATTTTTTTGTTGTTGTTAAAGAGTAACATACAAATATCAACTAATATATATATAGTTATACATAATATCACACTATTCCTTTACCGGGTGGACAAGAAACTGTAAATATAGCTATAGAAAATGTACTTAATCATTATCTTCCCCCACTCTACCCTATCCTAGCATACTTCCTTCGCTCTAACAACATCCATATACCGAGTATAACATGATCTCTTATTCTTAAAACTTTTAATGTTTCTTTTTTTCACATATTCATCTACATCCGGACATTTGAATCAAACCCAGAACCTTTGGCTTTTGTTCGATTACCATGTCCAGGTGTCATTTTTCATTGTAAAGAATATGATATTTATATGTATTTATAACCGTAACTAACAATATAACAGCTTGGCTATTTAATTTGTATCCATTAATAATATTACTAATGTAATATGATTAATGGATACTAATTAAATAGCCAAGCTGTTATATTGTTAGTATTACTAATGTAATATGATTAATGGATACGAATCAAATAGCCAAGCTGTTATATTGTTAGTTACGGTTATAGATACATATAAATATCATATTCCTTACATTGAAAAATAACACTTGGACCCCATAGGTCACTTTTAGATTAATAGTAGTTATCTAATTTATGAACCAGCCTCAAAGATATCTATAATCTGGTTTTAAGATGGAGTTAAATTAGATTACGCTTATTAAACTTGATTGAAGATTACCTTCCTGTATTTAAAATGAAATTGCCAAATTCTTAATTGAAAATATATCTTTATAATATTAAATTATTTTCGTTTTATTTAGAAGTACATTTGAGGTTCATATGAACATAAAACTTTTAATACTTAACCTAAATAAAATGGGTGATTTTCCTTTGTTAACGTAAAGCAGTTAAATCTTTTCATTGACTAGTTCGTTAAGAAGTGTTGTTAATTATTTAAATGAACTTAAAGTAATTTCTACATTGTCCTAACGCACATCTTAATTAACTAATTATTATTTTATTCACATTGTGTGACCAAATAAAGAATTTGTCACAAAATTGTACACAAAAATAAACTATACTCATGTACTTATTTGGCTAAAATTACGCCACATATTAATGATGTTTTTCACTTTAATATTATGGATTTTAGGCTTTCCTGTTGGTTGTGCCAATAGTAATAATAATAATATCGATGATGAATTTAAGTCCTCAAAAATAGTTTTGGTGGTATCTTTATATTTTCAAGTAAGTCAGTCTTATCTTTATTATAAGTTAATTGTATCCCTTATTTGTGGCCATATCCTATTGTATGGGTCAAATAGTACGTCAGAGTCTCAATAGATTTGATTGATTTCTATGGAGTAGTAAAGTTTTGAGTCATAACATGATGATTTAAGAGTTGTATTTTACATATAATTTTCCTATCCCCTCTCTACTAAAATACTGGAGATTTCTTTCAAAAGTACAGTACTTTACTTATACCTAGCTCATAAAGTAAACCATTGTTAATAAGCCTTGTACCCCGCTTCGATGACAACATGGTATAAAGCTCTACTCTCGCAATGGACTAGACCACCGATGACAGGGAGATTGAGGTTCAAATCTCGGTCGAGTGTACTGAAGATTTTTTTCGAAAATGATTTTTCCACTCTCTCGCCGCACGCAAATGTGGCTACTTCCTCTAAATGTACTCTTCCTAGCTCGTACTAACACATAAGCCCTTAACCCGAACGGTCAGTAAGACGCGGTGCAAAATAAATAAATAAGCCTTGTGGTATCTACATCGGTGGAAGCGCCGACTAAATGCCAGACACACTTCTCTTGTTTTCTCCTACAATGGGTATATTGGGGTTCGTATCCCAGCCAGTGAGGGTGATTTTAAACAAATGTTTCCCCCTTTTACTCCATCTCTCTTTCCAGTCAAATATAGGTATATTTCCTTCTTAATGAGACTTCCTTATTCCAAACTATTTAGTTTAAATAAATGCCTATAATCAAGATGGCTAATAAGATGCAGTCAATAAACAAGCTTATATTAAAAAATGCGTATTAACAAATAAATGGTACGGTGCACCGCACAGACTTTCACATCTAAATGGAACCATTTTCTTAAATTTCGGAAACTAGAAGACATCTATTGTTTACACCGAATAATAGCAGGTTTACCTTTCATGGTTCAATTATGGGTTAGCTTATAAGATAGGTGCATAGTATATTACGTCAAGGTAAGATCACTGCTATCTTTCAGGGAATCAACGAGGTATACCTTTCATGTCCCCATGAATGGAAATAATATTTTTGAAATAAGAACAGAGAATAGGAAAATTGTCATAAATCAACAATATTCATCAAAAAATTTAAGATACGTAAATGTTATGTTCAACCACACATACACTAGCTTTCCTTTTTATTCTAAAACTAGCAGTTTGACCCGTTATTCGCACCAAAGCTATATCAAATTAAAACGTGCAACATCCAGCAAATAAAACATTCTCTTCCGTGCCAAATATTAGATTTTATTGTAAATTTGAAACTTTGTTAAGCTACCACCCACTTGCCTCCACTCCTTCCTCCACTCTTTCAGCTCCCACATTCCCATCTTGGATTTTTTTTGTTACTTCATCTAAAAGATTTTTCTCTAAGTATGCACCCCACAATTTCAGGAGTCCCATTTTTAAATTCACAAATCTCAAATTTGTTTGGCTACATGTGACAAATTCACTACCTTACTGAAAACCAAATATTAAAGTTTCCAAGCTCAGGTGTTGGGTAAATGCCATTTTCAGTGAATAAGTTAGACTCAAATATTTCTACCACTCTCCACCCTCTTAGAAGACGAGATTTGAAAACCATTCAAAAACTTCTCACCCGATTATTAAAAGGAAGCCTCATTTTAAATTTAAAGGCTTATGCTCGTTAGTTCAAAAAACACATAAGGGATTTTTTAGAATTTTGAACCCCACTTATTTAACCCTCAGAGGTCAAATTTAGCAAAACCCTGGTTAGGGCATAAAATTAACATTCACGCAATATTTAAAGTTTTCAGGCGCATTGGTTGGAAAAATATGGCGATGAATAAGTGAGTAAGAAAGGGCGTGCAAATTAACTTTCATGATAAAACGAGAGTTGCAATTTTGTTTGTAACGTTAAACGGTTCCTATAGAATCGAGTAAATAGATATTTTCTATTTTAGCCCTTCATTAAGTTACCTTTAATTTTAGGGGTATATATCTAAATCCTTGGAGGAACCATATGAATCCTGTGGCTGGACATCAAGTTTGAATCAGATTAAGAAAAATTGTTTTGGCCTTAGATCAAGGTAAAGTCAAAAAATTAGATTTACAAAAAACACATTTTCAGTTTTAGGGGTTCATGAAACGTCTATATTTATCAAAATCTCCTTTTTTTATTTTTACGATCACAAAACTTCTCTTGCTGAGGACTTAAGAGAATGTAAAGATTAAGAATTTAAAACAAAAAAATACCTATCTTCTGTGTATAGCACTAAACTGGGACCTACTTCAGTGTCCGAATGGTCTAAAGCTTCACTCTCATGTAAGACTGATCTTCTGATGATGCGGAGATCAAGGTTCGTATCCCAACCGTGTTTACTGAGCATATTTTTTCATAAATGGTTTATCACTTTCCTTCCATGCAGATTGGGAGAGAATAGCGTCCTTCCTCCTCCATATCTGATTAGAGTAATTATCATGCAAATAGCCCGATCTGGTAGTAATACGCGGTGATAAAATAGTAATAATAATAAACTTGGTACCTAAACGATTGGAATCCACATACATATCAATTTATACCAAAGATAGATCATAATATAGGAGAAATGAACTAATAGATAACTTTTTAGAGACATAGCGGTAAAAATGTCATCATATTTCACCAAATATCATACATTAAATAATACACTGTAAAAAAACATAAAATTTGATGCATGCACTTTAGACCCTCCATAATCAAAAGTTCTCAAATTGTAAATATCCATTTAAGTAAAGTGACCTCTAATGCCATTTTCAAAGGAAAACTAGGTGTGCCATTTTGTTTGTAATATTAAATAGTGTCTAGATACGAGTTTAAACCAATTAGTTAGAACCAATTTGAAAAGAAAAATTGATCTTTTCATTCTTACGAAACCACACGTAGAGGGTAGATGGATAGTTTAAAAAAAAAAATCTGGGTAACCTTATGTAAACCCTATATAGCACGTTTTATCTTTATCAGACTAAGAGGGATCTAATGAATGAGAAGAGGACAGCAGGGAGAGTTGTTCTATGAGTATGTAGGAGACCTGCTATGGAGAAGAAAAGTTCCTTTGAATTGTAAGGAAGTGTTGTACAGGCTGTATTTTGTACCCCTTGTCACATATGCAGTAGAAACATGGATAAAGAATGTAAGAAAAACTATTAAAGTTGAGGCCACGAGAATGAAGTTTGTGAGGAGCATGTCACGAGGAGAAAAAATAATTAGGAATGAGGTTTTCCGGGAAAGAATGGCGGTACAGAGAATATATAAGTTAGTATATATAGAACGCTAGGATGAGATGGTATGAGCATGTGATGAGCATGGAGGAGAGGATACCAAATAAAATGATGTTGTGGCTAAGATAAACAAACGGGCGTTAGTTGGAATTCTAGGCTTCTGTTAGTACAACCTCTAGAAGAGAGAAAATTTGACATTAAAAAAAAATTGAACTTGAGATGTTAATGGGTGTCAACATTTTATGCTCTCCTAAGCCCACAAAAGTATTTTCATGCAGAGCAGTTTGTCTATCAGTTACTGGGACTAGAGACCAAATCATTTTAGCTATCAGGCTAAAACTTGGTATAAAGGATTTTCATAGTTTTCTCCAAGGGGTTCTTCAAAATTAAGATATCCACCGTAAAATTAGGGGTAGTCTATTTACTAGAGGGTGAAAAATGTAATAATAGATTTTATAAAAATATTCTTAGACGATTTTGATTAATATTAATATCTAGTTTAACATAATAAAAAAATGGTGAATATCATTTTCCCATGTAAGTGGCTTTGTTCTTACACAAATGTAAATCTCCCATTTGGATCGTATCATCACCATTCTTTGAGATATGAAATAGCTTATCACAATGAAATTGTAGGACAGTTGAAAATGATTTGAATATATTATTGAATCCAAATTTTTGGAATTACAGGCAAATTGTATTTTAAATAAGATATGGGAAATGGATAGTTAATAATGTACAGAACAATTAATAATACGATTATTTAACTGTGTTTATTATTTAATGGTTTCTCTTTGGTGAAATGCGATATTCTTTTTTTTCCCCATTGTGTTTCTATAACAATATACATTATTTAATTTCGTATATCTCATGTACTGTAAGTATAATTTAAATAAAGTAATAAGGGTATTTGTGTTGTGCACCATATCATTTGTGAGTTCAAGCTTACCCTGACTTTTTAATAATGGCATTTTTATTGCGTTGATTGGTTATTGTGACTTGGCACCTATGTGGTCTATTGGACAGAGTTCCTGGATATACAGTAGCCCCATGGCTTCTTTGGTGCTGACTGACAGCTCACAGCTGACTTCAGACAGTCAACAATTAGGTATATACCTAAAGTTTGACTGTCAAAAGTGACAGTTTGCTAAACACATGTTTTTGCAGATCATCTGGTTCGGCGTAGGGATACGTAATTTGGTCTGGTAACTTTTTAAATCTGTCAAAAGTCAGCTGTGAGCTGTCAGTCAGCACCAAAGAAGCCATGGGGCTACTGTAGATCCAAACGTCCTAGACTCGATACCCAGCGCTTTCAGAATTTCTAAGAAGCAATGGGTCTAAAATGGGGTCAACTCAGCCTCGCGAAGACAAATGAGGAGCTACTTGAAAGAAAAGATAGCAGCTCTGGTCTAAAAAGCTGAGATTAATGTCTGGAGGGTTCATTGTATTTACCATATGACACTCTGTATCCACATTAGTTGGCACTGTTTTCGCCAACAGACGGTGGCTTCTCGGTCAGTATGAATCAAATACGAGCTAACCTCATGAATTTTTTTTTAAATGTATATTGTCTTAATTTTAAAGTAATCTGGGAATGAGGTAGGCAAATTAAAGTTTATTTCTGGATTCATGGCTGTAATTTTACTTTCAAACGGTCTTTAATAGTATTTTCTTGGGTATGAGGTATCTGTTACTTGGGTATGAAGTATCTCTTAGTTGAATTGATTGAAGGGCTTAAACTATTATTTTTCTAAAGTACTTTTTTGCGCAAGGGATTTGGGCAAGTAAATATATTTTGATACTTTATATTATAGTAATACAAGTGACAACACTGCTCAACTCATTTTTAATTATAGGAATTGTCTAACAATATACAATATATGTCTATAATAAATTTACACAACACTATTGTTTATAATAAATAACTTATTAACATGAAAAAAATTGATTTAATATTTATTGTTTTTATTAGATTACAAAATGGTTACATTCAACTTTCTTAATACATCCATCATAAAAAATGACTTGAGCATCAACATTTCCATTTGTCTCTCTGACTTTGTACCTTAGAAACTACTTCCTTTCCGTTGAGTCAGACCAACTTTTCCTAAACTTTCTCATGTTTTCGTGCATCCCCTTGCGTCCATCCACCCATTGACGTGAATTGTCCGGGTAGCAGTCCGAGAAAAAGACGGGGACGCAGGCCTGTCTACTCGCACTGAACCCAAAGTGCGGCCTGCATTCTATGATCCGGTCGCTCAACCAATACATCTCTCTGCGGCAGTCTCGGAGCTGTGTGCAGTCGGAAGGGTCCCCATACTTGCCAACGCCAGGGCATCTGAAGGTCTCTGAGGCTGGAGGGTTTCGGTCACTCTCGTTCTTCGTCGCTGGCCCTTCTCCTGGACCATCCTGTCGGGCTTCTGTCTCTAAATCTATAAACTTAAACCAAAATAAGAACAATTAATGGGGCTATAAATAGTTTAATCATTTTATTAGTTTCACTAACAGAATATAAATGTTGACTAACACATTTGCAAAAAATAGAGAGAAGAACCTACTTAAGTGTCTTAACAATTCATTATCTCACAGGAATTTATTTTTACCTATGATTGCTTGTACCGAAATCAGAATTAACTGATTACCAACTTTTTTTTAGTAGATAAACAGAGCTTTAAGATTAATAAAATATCACAATGTATGTTTTCAAATTATTTTATTGTGTCGAGAAACAAATCTAAGTGGAAGAAAATGGACACACACGCTTCCTACTTACCGAGTTATTTCAAATAATTCCCCATTAGTGTACACAGCTGACTCCCTAGCTCAGTTGGTAGCCTGTCTTTCTTCTGAGCTAAGGTTCCCAGGTTTGATCCCCGGCATGGTTGAAAATTTATCAACGGTGAAATGTGGGTTAACCTTTCACATTAATAAATAAACGGCCAGGGACTGGATGTTGTTTGTGCCTGTCCTAGGCTTAAGCAAGATTATAAGGCAAATAAAGATACGGCCTAGCAAGCCGCTGGTGGAAAATATATAGATTGGATAAATACTGACCCAGATCATGAGCTAGAAACAGTATTTCGATAGGTTTAGGTGAATGTCTACTGTTTGAGTCTTTGATCTTGAAATTTTTCTGTGTCTCCTAAGCTTAAATCTCACAGTAAATTAACGAAAACATAATTGGTGGCTTCGAACACTTAGATGAAAATAACAGTGCACATGCACGAGTTGTGGAACAACTAAATCGGGTGCACACGAACTGCAGAACAACTCATCCGAGTTTGGTAACACCCTTACAAGAGCTTGCGGAGTAAAAAAGAAATAACAATGAATTTGTTCAAACTGAAAAATGGAAGTTAGGTTAGGTTATGATAGGCTAGTTTAGGTTAGATTAGTCTAGGTTATGTTAGGTTGGGTTAGATTATGTTAGGTAAGGTTATGTTAGGTTAGGAAATAGAATTTGAATGTGATTACAGTTGGTTCCTAAGTTCATGTGCAAATGTTGACAGGTATACTTTATTTCTCAATTCGAATGTGTCCTAAATGAATGCCTGATGACAAGTATACTTTATTTCGCAAGTCAATTGTGCCCGAAAATAATATTGCCCCATATTAGGGTCTACACATAAAGTTATTCATGTTTGTTTGTATCCCAAAATATGCATTGCTAAGAAGATATATAATTAGTTTGTTGAACTTTCCGAAACCCTCGTTACCAAAACGACTTATTATAAGACAGCGTCGATATTACCTAACCCCTAGTTGCCCAAGAGACTTAAAAAGAAAATGTATACATTAAAAGTTATTATATTTAAATCATTACAAATTATAGATGCGATTGTAGCCACAATAAAAGTTTTATTTTCAACACAGCTTAGCCTGCTGATAAGATAACATGTGGCTTAACCTGTATATTGAAATATAGGGCCTACAACAGAAGTAGTTCCGTCTTGATCCGATGAATACTTTTTGAACTTACAGGCAACAAACAAATAGGCAATCGAAGG
Source organism: Timema poppense (assembly GCA_902141375.1). Classification (NCBI taxonomy): domain Eukaryota; kingdom Metazoa; phylum Arthropoda; class Insecta; order Phasmatodea; family Timematidae; genus Timema; species Timema poppense. The sequence continues at coordinate 3,324 of CABFOV010003452.1, read as the reverse complement.
CACAAACAGATTTAAAGTTTTATTACATATATAGATTTATAATTTTATAATATCTATCAAACACATCTGGGTATATTAATACTTGAAAGTAGATCTGATAATTTTTCTAGAGAATAGATATGATTATTCCTATGAAAATTGGACTCTAAAACTCTTTACAACGTAAAGTATAATTAGTGTATATATATATATATATAGGCCTATATTATAAATAGGTTAATGATAGATAGATATTTATACATACATATTCAAATCCAACACATTTATAAATATACATAAGCATACATATATACATATATACATACATAAATAATATAATTTTTTATTTTATGTAAACGATTTCTTTGAATTTTGGGTACCGAGATGCCCTTGGTCTATAACGTATGATTCTAATAATGAAAAAATTGTTATTTTTAAAACTATCTCATAGTAATAAACGTACTTATAACACATATATTATATTGTGATAATAACTTTCTCATCCTTATCCTTATGGCTATGTTAATACGGACACACCCAAATTGTGGATATTTTGAATTATAATACATATCTATAGTTCTGAAAATTGAAAAATGACACCTGGAAACGGGAATTGAACCCGTGACCGTTAGCATATTATGCCAATGCTCGAACCACTGAGCTAACGAGGAATCATCCCGTGCTTAGGGTAGTTTTTAACTCATATTTAAAGCACAATAACGTTTATTAATTAAATAATAATCTCATCTAAAATAATAATTTGAGTGTGCTATCACCAAATACAATACAATATTTATAGTTGGAGTATATTTTATTTAAATGTGTCTTATATTATTTAATTTTAATCCTGCTTAGCCAAATAATAAACTCATTACTTTTTAAACATCAGGCCTATTAATATACCTATTATTTAGCGATATTATATTAATACTACACGATCTTATGAGGCCGAGATTGGAAAGTCCTAGTCTAATGTGCTGAGCTTGTTTTTTTCAAAATGGTTTTACACTATCACCCCACGCGACTAAGGCTACATTTTCTCTAAAACCTTAACTGTATCATCCATTTCTTAATAGAGGTAGTTTTGCGGCTCACCCGGATTATCGGGTGAACATTAAAATACGGAATGAGACTATACTTTTTTAAATGTAAATTTATGTAATTATTGTATTTGTAGAAGTACATAAACAAAATATGAATAATTAATAAGACGATAAAAGTAAATACTAACCTCTGATATAAAAATAAATAAAACAAATATAAAGGTATTAGTGATGTTCATATCTGACGTAAATACTTCACCCACGCAAGCGTTTAAGAATTAGTTTACTGTATTTTACTCAGCTGGCAGCAACTGACGTTTTGTCAAAGGTAGAATTATGTCTCGTCTTAGTTCCTTTTGTTTGATTAGTGATAAAGAATTCTTTCGGTCACGTTCTAAAACAATGTAGGTAGAGGGGTTTAGCAGGATTAAAACAGTGCAAATTTCAAACGAGGCTGGTCTTTTCATGGTATAGCGTTTTAATATTCCGTGTAAAAGTGGAGCAAATGATAACTAATCTTCCTGGGATTTTTTTCTTTTTCATTTTATAAGTGGAGTGTGTTCTCTTTGAGAAAGATCACGAGACTGGTTTTATTTTCGTAAGAAGGAAACTAGAAATGATACTCATCATTATGCTCTTCTAGTATTACTATCATAATTATTTAAAGAATATACTATACAGTATTTATTTAGCCAAATGAACGTTTTTAAATTCAATAAAGTAGAAAAACACGTCATTGAAATAAAACAAGATAGATATGAATTTATTCTTTCTTTCTTTCTTTTATGTTAATGACTATCTTCCCATTGTCCCCTCTGACCTAAAATGATGTTCTTACTGTAAACGGTATCAGGCTGTAGTGATATTGGTTTAATTAACTCTAAGTTATCTAAAAAGTCGTGGATGAAGGTAATTTTTATTTAAAGTACTATGGGTAGAGTATCCTTTTAAGATTCATCCATGAAGAAACACGCGCTTCTCAGAAATAATGTGAAAAGGATTTCACCTTTAAAATATATTTTGTATACCATATTTCCTGTTAAAAGAACAACTGCTCTATCTCCTGTTAAAAGAAGCAACTACGTAGTATTTGCTGAAGACGCCAATCCCCTATACCAATAAGAAGCTAGCCTTCACAGCACCTGTCACCAGGACTCTTTCTATTAGTTAGATTTTAAACTGTTGGCGAGGGGAGAAACATGCAAGGGGTATGTCATATATAAACCGTTGTGCGTATGTTTAAGGCATCTCCTGCCCAAGCATAAGTCACACAAGCACAAGGCATCCAGGATCCAAATATCTACACCGGGATTCAAACCGCCCAAGCACAAGTCAGATCCACACACTGGCAGTCACAGTCTAACACATTATAAATTAACTTACATTAATATCACAAGTGTGCACTGATATAAAACATTTAATTGGAATATGTATAAGTAATTAACAGGTGTCATTTAAATAAACCGTGTGTGAATAAACAGACATCAACAGTTCTCTTTCTTACATTTATTAATTATACCGTTTTAATTAGTGCTCGAACACGGAGCTCTAGACAGCTGGTTAAACGGTATTTTTTCCGTACAGTTGATGATAGGCGCTCGATCACGGAGCTATAGACAACCTGTACATCATCACAGCATTATTATATCAGGGAATTAATCCGTAGTTTTTCAATCGACGTCCGAAGAGGGGCGATTGATTCCATAATGTTACAAGGCTCATAGTGTAGTTTATTGCTGCCCACAAAAAGTTCGTTGCTACTGCTGATCAGCAAGTTGAGTTTGGAAATGATAAAGAAACTGATGAAATAATACATTTGGATCATTGCGCTCTCTGTATCATAAATTTGAACTTTCATAAAGATGGAAAGTAAATTATTCGAAAGCTTTGAAATATGGTGCTGGATAAGACTTGAGAATAGCAGGTGAACAGACAGGGTGACGCATGAATAAGTCCTAAGAAGAGTGGGTGATGATATATCCATTTTGGATGTGATCCTTCGGTACATAGCAAATTGTATCGGACACACCCTAAGGAGGAACTGTCTTCTGCACGACGTTATAAAATGTGTAGTTTAAACTTTGATGGTGTAATTGCAACGTCACCTCAATATACTCTTAAAATTTTAGTTTTTACCAACTATAATTTTATATTCTGAAAAGAAAAATGACACCTGGACACGGGAATCTAACCCGGTACCATCGGCTTAGTACGCCAATACTCTTACCACTGAGCTATCCAGGATTCGTCCCGTGCTCATGGTCATTCTTCACTCATAGTTTAAGGCAGAGTCTAAGATGGA
>CABFOV010003451.1:33763-60955 GCA_902141375.1 Timema poppense | reverse complement strand
GGGGGGGGGGGTAGAACTGCTAACTTAAATGAGCTTGACACTTAGACTGCGTGACCACCAGCTCGGGTTACCTATACCTTGAGTTTTTTACGAATGGACATATGGGCCAGCTTTTAGAGAACACAAACATATTTTTTACGGTCAGCACTGATTATATATGATTATAATATTGATATTATTTTGTAGTGATTAATAATATATATCTGATGGGACAGCTGATATTCGAATGGCTATAAGTATAAATATGTGAAAGTAGATCTAGAAAATATATTTTTGTTTTATGATAGTTTTAAAATATTATTTTTTGAGGTCGGAGCTACTATTTAAATATATACTTAATACAGTCAAGTCTCGATGGCTAGATTACGACGAAACGAGAATTCAAGATATTATTAAGAGTGGTAAATAATGTAAGCTTACATGGAAATTAAAGCTATCACATATTCAAAAACAGAACACACTTGATTAGTGTTTCAAATGGTAATAATACGTAAATTTGAATATATTTACGAAACCATTTGGGTTTTATGTATTTCAAAAATATATATATATTGAGAACATTCAACTTTAAAAATTAAAGTCATTTAATTTTTTCAAATCATTACTTTTAATTCTAGCTTTTAATAGTTTGAGGTTGGCCTGGCTTCCCCGTTCAACTTAAACTATCGATACTTATTCTGTTAAATAAAGCTGAATCATATATCTTTTTTTTACCAGTGAAGCAGCGAGGCCGTATCTAGGTAGTGTAAGCAACTTTCCCTAGATGTCAGGCGTCTCGACTTGCCCCCGCGCTTCACAGCCCACGTGACTGTTCGAGGCGGGAGTTGGCAGAGTTTGACTAACCTCGCTGCTTAGACCGGTACTTGCGGCGCGTTGGTCCGGGAGGGTCGCGAGTCAAACCCTCCTTTCGGGAAACTATTTAGCTCTTTTACTAATTCGCGAAGTATGTATTGAGGAATGCATGATATAATCTAATGTGAAACAATAACTAAGGGAGCTTTTAAATGAAGTGTTATTTGAAGAGTTTATCAATGAACATGTGCTGCTCAGTGTTAATTGTTGTTTGATAAGGAACCTTCGAAATTCAAATTGGTTATTGAACCATTCAATTATTTCCTGTAATAATACTAGTATAACAACCAATCAATTCATAGCTAATAAATACATTGTTAATTTCCTAACAATGTGCTATCTAAATAGGAGTGATTTTATACAGAACTATTTAAAAATAGACATCAACGGTAGAATAAGCACGAAACTCACTTACATATTACATTGTTGTGCTAGTATTGTGTTATAAGTTTGTTCCACGCAATCTGTCGCCCATCTCAGCATCTCCATATTCAATACACAAGATCCCATCTCTGCTTGACCTTCAACCTCACGCAAGAGGTCGTTTCTTTTGCTTATGTAACAGGTATCCCCCCTCCCCCACCCGATACATAGGAAAAATTGTCATTTTTTTTATTCGGTGTGTTTTGTGAGCTGCAGATATGTTGGTTATATTATCTTTGTAAAGGACTACGAAAGAAAAGAGGGAGACAGCAAAGCAACAACGGCGAGGCTATTTCGGTTTATGTCGGACTGACGAAGCTCTGAGAAGAATAAAAAAATAAAAAAAGGGAAAGGATAGGAGGGGTGAGAAGAGGCAGCGTTGCCAGATTTACCCAAGCGAGAGTGCAAGTGGAAAACAAGCCGGTACTTTTATTTATTGTTGGAATCGTGCATTTTCGATCTCTTTGTTGGCTATCGCATTCCTTATGACACGTCATCTAGGAGGGAGTTCTACGAAGTTACCGTCGTACGAGTCATATAGCGATGACGCCTTCACGTCGTGAGGTCACAACCCAAGTAGAGTGTATCCGACCCACTGGTGTGTCGTAGGTACGTCGAGTCATGGGTGACGGATATCTCGACGCAAGTCTGTGCGAATGAACGATATACACGCGGAGTGTGTATCCTGAAGTGTGTGTGTGTGTATGTGCGGTGTTTGATCTCGTGTGAAGTTGAAAGCAGCCATGCCGTCGAAGAAGCAATATAACCTGGTTCAGAACGACGACTATGACACCAGGATACCTCTCCACCCGGACGAAGCATTCCAACACGGGATTCCGTTTCAAGCCAAGGTAGGTGATGTCAGCCGACACCTGTTGAATGCGTCTGCCGGGTTGAGAACGTTTACGCTTCCTTTTGAGATTCTTTTATCATAAAAAATATTTGACTATTATTTTAATAATTACATTAGACACATAAAATAAAAGTCAGATATTAAAATAGTTTGTTTCGTTTTTTAAATAATTAATTAAAATAACTCTCTTTGAATACACATATGACAACTATGCATAGAAATTACTAGTATCTCAATATTTATATATCTACATGATATCATCTCACAATCGAGTTACACCGACCGAGTGGCCGATGGTAGTTCCGACTTTTTTTAGGATAGAGGGTGTCATGTGGTCAGCACAACGAACCCTATGACCCTTAATCACGGTTTTCTAGACCATAGCCGTCACTTACATTCAAGTAGTTTCTCGTGTGTTCTCACGAAGCTGTATTGGACCCCGTTCCAGACCTACCTTATCACAGTCAAATCTGGAAGTGCTGGGGATTGAACCTGGACCTCCGGATCTGCAGCCAGGAACCTTGACCACTAGACCACAGAATTGGTCTTAGGTCAGGTTAATCTTGGATGATTAATTTTTTTATTATAAACAAATAAAATATTAAATTTATCAATTTATAACTTTTTATCAGATTCACGGTCTTTTGGCCTTATTACTAAAAGATACACATAAACAACTTTGCATAGAAATAACTAGTCCCTAAACATATTAATATATTCAAAATTTAATTTTAATGGACTTGGAAGGGTAAAAGTTAAAGTTTGTTGATTATTTTATTTAGCTATAAACACATAAAAGATAATTTTTATCTAATTATTTTGATTAAATAAAATACATGTTTTAGGGTTTTGGCATTTTTTTAAGTTGGAGATTCTGTGTAGCTATTGTTTCAACACGTAGTTAATAATTGAGCTTATGTAAGAGGGTTAAATAAAGCCATGTGTTAGAGTTTGATTACTGTCAATTTACTAAAAGATTTAGAATCTGTTGGGTGAAGCCAATAAAGAAATATCACATTTGCAAGAGTTGAGTTTGATACGAAATAAAACGAGATGTTCAAGACAGGGTTGTTGTATATTTTTTTATTCAGTCTCGAGATACCCTGTGAAATAGTTTAGTCGAGCAAATATTTTCTAAAATATTAATTAAATATTCTTAGTAGAATTTGAAGGAAATGCGCCTTCAAATTTTGTAGAGGAAGTATGGAAAATCAATTAGGAAAATTCCACCCTAAGCACATCCGACCGGAATCCTAACCCCGATATCCCCGTCATTCCTGTTTATTGAGTGGGTGAACCCTTAAAACCAGCGATGTTTAAACTCAAGGCGCATTGAACAGGGCAGTAAAATGGTCAAGACACACCATCAGTTTTTTTAAGGAGAAATTATATCTTTAAAAAACGAGAGTTTAGATTGTAGTCAAAAGTTAAATAGCTAAAATTCTAATCATTGTGTTATTTTATTTAAAAAAATTGTGTTCATCATGGATTTAAAATAATTGGTATGTTTATTGCCAATATATTTTTAATCGCTTCATTTTTGTTCTTATTTCAATCTCCCGCGATACATCAGTGAGCCGCCGCACACCAATTGAAAAATGCTGTCTTCATGTTTTACAATGCGTTTTTACCGGTCCGATTGAACCGGATTGTAGAAACATAATGTTTTAAATGAGAGTTGTCAAACTAACAGCGGTGTTGCAGCACTCACTGGAAGCTTCAGCGTGCTGCGTCGTGGCGGGATAACCGGACAACCGGATTGATGCAATGACACATTCAGGCAAAATGCAGGTGGTCACACTTTGCGATTGTGTCAGTCCGTTTCCTTGCTTCGTTCATAATGTTCGATATCGATAAATCTATTCAACGTATTTAAGAGAAACCAGGACTTTGGGAGAAGGTGTCTAAATATCATTTTGTTTACACTAGAGGCCCCCAACATTTTTGTACCTTAGAGCACATTCAAAACTAACAGTTGTATCACTATTGAATTAAATCGTTCCGCATTGGGCGTCGATTGAAACACTACGGATTAATTCCAGATAAAATAATGCTGTGATGATGTTTAGGTTGTCTCTAGCTCCGTGGTCGAGCGCCTATCATCACTGTACGGAAAATATACCGTTTAACCAGCTGTCTATAGCTCCTTGATCGAGCACTAATTAAATCTCTATATTTAATTGAATTCAAGAAAGAGAACTGTTGATGGCTGTTCATTCACACACGGTTTATTTAAATGACACCTGTTAATTACTTATATATATTCCAATTAAATGTTTTATATCAATGCACACTTGTGATAATAACGTAAATTATTGTATTCTGTGTTAGACTGTGACTGCGAGAGCCAGTGCTAGATTTGTGAGTCCCTAACTGCGTTGCTTGTATGAGCGTGGGTGTTAGAACGACTAGTGTGTGTGCGGCTTGTGCGTGGGGTGCCCTCTGTCTGTGGCTTGGTGTGGCACGTCTGTTTCACCTCGGTTCTCGGATTGATGTTCGTCGTCGGTGTGCCTTGTAGTGTGCCGTGCGTGGAACGTCTGTTTCACCTCAGTTCTCGGATTGATGTTCGTCGTCGGTGTGCCTTGTAGTGTGCCGTGTGTCTTTCAGTCGGTGGAGTCTCTTTCTTGTCTCGGGGATTCGGAGATCCGCGTAGCGATTGGGCGCCAATAGTGTTTACAATCGACGCCTAATGCGGGGCGATTAAAATCCGTAGTATTACACAGTAGTGCGGCGGGTACTAATTACTTTTTCAAGGCAAATTTACCAACTCCCGCCAGGCTCTCAGGTCAACCTCAACGCTATACACACGGCCGGTCAACTGCCATGTTAAATTTCCAACAGCAATTGTGACGTTACATGTGGTTGTGGGTAATACTCAAGGTTGTAGCCATGGGGGGAGGGGGTTCAACCTCCTCCAAGTTGACAAAAAATAAATTTAAAAAATATTGCTTTATTTACGGTTTTAACAAGAGACAAGGAACTATTTAACAACTCAGCACCATTTTGGTGCTTGGGTGAATTTAAAAAAAATGTTTATTCTGTGTTTATTCAGACAACAAAGCTGGGTAGACCCATGCCAAGATATTCACAAAGGAAATAGGAAGTATTAGCATGGTATTAGTGAGTAGAATGATAGTTCCGAGTAATAAAGTACAGTTTGTAAATGAGCCGGCAGAGAAAGAGGAATGAGAGGGAGGGATTGGAAAGAGGGGTGCTTTCAATCACCAACTTCTTGAGAACAGCATACCTAGAGATAAGCACAAACTTTATTTTTGTGGGAAAAGTGACAGATTAAAATTATTAGTCAAAAACATTTCATCTGTGGTCAAAAAGTGACGGGCAGATTATTTTGTGTTGAAAAGTCAGGACAAGTTAAATGTTTTTCTTTAGGTAAGCTAACACATATTTGAATCGTCGTTTAGAAAATACAATCGTATATTTTTGTGGTCAACATTTATAACATTCTACTGTTTTATTAGTTACTTTACATCCATTACTGTTTCCAGATTGTGGCCTGATTCGATTTTTTATTCAAGCCATATATTTTCCACTACCGGCCTGCTAAGCTTGTCATGGTGACCTGGCGGTCTAGGGGTAAGGTGTTGGACTTGTATGCTACGGGTACGGGGTTCAATCCACAGATTTATCTGATTGACAAACCCTTCCTTCACCTCTGAAAAGACGTGTATTAATCACAACTTGTGAATGTATGGAATGCCAGGTCTCTACCGTGGTTCGGATCCTTCGTTTAACTGTAGATCCTCCATTTCATCTCACAATCACCCTACCATTACACATTAGCGTAAGTGCGTATAGCCCGAATGGGTAGTAAGACGTGGTGCTTATAATAATAATAAACTTGTCATAGCTTCATATTCCTTATAATTTAACTTCAGACTAGGATAGGCACAACACCCAGTCCCCGCCCGTTTATTTTATCAATGTGAAAGGGTAAAGCCATATTTTCATCAATTAGAGATTCTCGGTCATCCCGGGAATCGAACTCGGGACCTTTAGCTCAGTAGATAGACACGCTACCGACTGAGCTAAGGTGTCAGATAATGTTTTATTAATGTTATTTTATAAATATTGTTAATATCTATCGAAAGGGGCAGCTGCGGATCACATGACTTGATCGGATCGATCGAGTTGCGTCCAGCCAACTCAGCTTGAATGGTAATAAAGTCAATCAGCTGTACACAATACCAGCCTCGGTGGTCAAATGGTCCAAGGCATCACTATCGCAATAGCCTGGAATGTCGAAGAAAGTGAAATCGAGGTTTTGAATCCCGATCGGGTGTACTAAGGGTGGTTTTTCATAAATGGTTTGCCAGTTTCCTTCATTGTAAATGTGGGTAGATCAACTATAAAATGCTAGCTTATACCTACCAACCCCGTAAGAGTAATTATATATTCTAATAAGTTGAACAGGTAGTAAGAGGTGGTGATGAAATAAACAAACTGTCAAAGAAACGTTCGTTCATTTAGGGATGAAGAAATAAGGATAGCGGTAATCTACTCGAATTTGCGTGGAAGGAGAGTGGGAGAACATTTAGGGAAAACCACCCTCAATAGACCCAACCGAGATTCGAACGCCCCCCTCCCCCGTCATCTATATACTAGGTAAATATACATATTGATAAATTATATTTGTCACAGGACAGAAAGGCACATACATGCACGATGCAAATTTATCAACGGTCGAAACGAATTCGTATAAGGTAATGTTCTCGTGCGTCACTCCGTTCTTTATGTATTTTTAATTATTTTTTTTTTGTCACTGAAGCTTGCCATCGAGTTTTATATTAATGTCAGTCACAAGGTTCTCAGTTCATGATGCTCTGCGTCTGTTCTAGGTTTTCAAACAAGAGTATTTCTATCAACAGAAATAACTTCGAACTATTTTTCTAAAAATTATGTAGGCTACGTTTTAATAATACCAGCGTGCTGTTATCAACGAACCGAAGGTACCTATTTGTTTGTGCGTCTTACTACTCGTCCGGGCCATGAACATTTAATCACATTAATTGACTAGGCACAAATAAGTTTTAATTTAGGATGAAAGTATCAGCATTTGCATGTGTGGAAAGTGGAAACATTAATAGAACCAAAAACACTCTAAGTACACCCGAGCGAAATTTGGATGCCTTCCTTCAAGTCACCGACAGATAAAACTAGATGAGCTTGAAATTTAGTCCACGTGACCATCCATGCGGATATCTATAATATTATCGGTGACCTGGAGGTCTAGGGGTAAGGTGTCAGACTTCTATGCTGGCGGCCGGGGTTCAATCCTCGGTTCCGGCATAGATTTATCTGATTACCAAACCCTTCCTTAACGTCTGACAATACATCTTGTGAATGTGGGGAATGCAAGGCCTCCACCTTGGTTCGGATTCCACGTTAAACTGTAGGTCCTCCATTTCATCTCACAATCACCCTACCATTACACATTAGCGTAAGTGCGTATAACCCTAACGGGTAGTAAGACGTGGTGCTAATAATAATAATAATAATAATAATAATAATAATAATAATAATAATAATAAAATATTATCTAAACCTAAAGTAACAGAAGGTAGAGGGTGACATCTAGAAATGCACCTTTATTTAAGACGTGTCCCATTTGACTTTGTTTCCAAGTTATATCAATGTTTGTATTGCGGTAATTGAAGATGCTCAGCACTATAGGAAGTGTTCAAAATGGCCATCTTTGGCCTTTATTGTAATGCAATGCATTTTTGAAAGGGTGCGGCACTGCGGCATTCTACGAAACGATGACTGCATTCTTGCATTCAGGCCGAAGGCGGCCATTTTGAGCACTTCCTATAATGTGATGCAGCTCCACGTTACTGGATTACATGCATGACTATAGCTAGGAAACAAGATCAAATGGGACACATGTATGAATTTGTTTGGTTGTTTTTGTGTTTCCGGTCCAGTTCAGAGATGGGTACCACATGTCACGGTACATTCTGTATAAGATATATAGATATATTTAAATATAGATTGCAAAACTAAGTACACACATACGGTAGTTCGGCATAGGTTCAAAGAATGTCCCTGCAAAATTGAGATAAATTGGTCCACACATTTGACATTTATTGTAGAACAATAGGACTGACAGATGAAATACCAAATTGTCAATTTATAACAGGACCTCTCTACACCCGTTCATTTAAATACACATCCGGGCCTTACATATCATTTTTACTAACTTCCGCACAAAGGTCTGACCGCTGATATCCCTCTCCGGTATAGTCCCGTCATGTCAACAGTGGATTTAGAGTATTGCGGTTGGTCGTGGTCACGTGTTTCCTGTCTGTTCAGTGCGTCCTTGTGGGATCGACTAAAGCAATTCCTCCCGTCATGCCTCTTGGGGACTACTTCCGGCATCCACATTTCCTGGCGCCAGGAGATGTAGCTCCTGGATGACGTAAATCAAGTCGGCCCACCACACATTGTCCAAACAATCGTTTTGCCCTGTCTGTGCTGATGTTTGCCTGATACTCAGCATATGTGTTGTAAAAAACATGCGGACGTTATTAAACTGTAATTTATTTTATAAAAAAATATGGTCATTAGGCCTACTAAAAGAAACATATATCTTTAATAAAACATGATAAATGATAAAGGTTTATGACTGACTCGGCCACAAGCTGGAAACAGTTTATGATAATGATGATGATACCGATCTACTTTTTACTAAACTAACTAGAAATTAACAGTAAAACATGACAAGGAGATAGGGGTTCAAACCCCGGTCGGGTGTACTGAGGGTGGTTTTACTAAATGGCTTCTCACTCTCCCACATTACACAAATATGGGTACATTTACTCTTAATTTTAACATCTCCATTCCCAGCCCATTATTTTACGAAAGCGTAGTGAGACTCGATTCATAAACACACACAGACTTTCCGAAATTGAAAGCCGGTCACTCAATAGTTGATTGAGATCACAGAGTTATCTGCAGCTGCATTCTCTCTGCCTTCTTGAAAGTAAATATGGCAACAATGTTTGTTTCCGCTCCCCCTCTTGAGTGGACCATTGTACCTGTCTAACAGCAAAGGCTGTAGACATTGAACGTCTCCGCTTCGTGAGCGGCTCAATGGAGTGGTCAAACATGTCTTGGTTCTGTTCCCAGCTTCACACCCGCAAGGTCAGAGCAGTGCTACAGTTGCATCTAGTTAGGTTTCGATAACTATTACCTACAGGCTTTGTCATAAAATCACTGTCGTATGTGGGGTGGGCGTCTAAGAAATTAAACCTCAGAATATCAGGGGTTGCAGAATCTAATTTGTGTAGGGGAGGGGCGAATTCTCATTAAAATAAAGGGATCTTGAGAGGCTTGTCCCGGTCCCCCGCCCCCCTTCTAAAGGTCCTTTCCTCTGAGAGTTGTTTGAAAATTTGCTACTCCTTGAAGCTATTTGGAGTCTTCCTCCAAAATATAGCTTTTGAAAATTAGATGCCTCTAGAAATTATTTGGATTAATCCCTTCCAAGCAAATTTTTGAAAACTAGATGCCTCCGGAAGCTATTCGGAGTAATCCTTTTCAGGAAATTGTTTAAAAATTAGTTGCCTATAGAAGTTATTTGGAGCTTTTTTTTATTAATCTTATCATATTAGGTAACATCATAGCGGAATAAAATAGGCCTAAATCTAGAGGGGGCAGGAAGGGGGGGTCAAATTAATTCCATAGGGGGATAACCTAAACCCCCTTGGCCCCTCCGGTTCCGAAGCCATTAAAGGATACAGGATACAGTTCTTTAAACAAAACATTATCTTTTGCAAATTATTGACTCTTGAACAATGGCAAAAAGGAAAGGGACAGAAAATCTGTTCTTGGCCAAAATGACCTTGTCTAGATTTGATCCAAACGTCCTTGAGCACACATTACACATGTGGGAGATGTTAGTAGCGAAGCTGATCACCACTCACTTTCATACTGTGCAAGAAAATAATAAACTAAGAACATCGAATCATTCATTAGATAATGGCTACATTTTTCAAAGAAACTAAACATAATTTGAAAGGCGGATGGATACGGATACAGAACTAACATGGTATGCATTCCGCAACACTTTTCCTTCAATGACGTAACAATTTATATATATATACATTTATATCAAGGGACAATGGGCCTTTGTGCTCCCGGCTAACAGTGGCGAATTTATGGTCTTGCGACGTTTGTTCGTTTGGACCAACCTATATCAAGAGAAACGTTTTTTATAATGTTCATAGAATGATAGATTAAGGAATTTAAAAAAAAAATGTAGGCCTACACAACTTTATATTAGAAATAAAATTAGAGAAGTTGCATTGTATTAGTTACTATTTTGTATGAAAGGGGGCCCTTGATTCCTCTGGGTGGACCTGATAGTTCATCAAGGCAAGACTGCGTGCTGTATTTCAGTCTAGACGGAATTCACAAAGTGAGAATGTATCTATAGTAGCCTCGTGGCTTCTTTGGTGCTGACTGACAGTTCACAGCTTACTTCTGACAGTCAACATTTAGGTATATACCAAAATCATTTAGGTATATACCTAAATCTTGACTGTCAAGAAGTGACAGTTGCTAAACACATGTTTTTGCAGATCATATGGTTCGGCGTAGGGATACATAATTTAGTCTGGTAACTTTTCAATGCCGTCAGCTGTGATCTGTCACTCAGCACCAAAGAAACCATGGGGCTACTGCAATTATTATACTACTATAAAGCCACATGACTGACTGGCTCACTGACATTACTGTTTACTTATTTTCAGATGAGCTAGAAACTTGAAATTTGATAAACGTATAGCTTCTAGCCTGTAACCTACGGGGAAACTCCAAAAAGTTAACAATTTTAAATGTTTAACCCCCGAAAAAAAATTAAAATGACGGAGCAACTTTAAAGTCGGTGCGGACCTTTCTTTGAAGGTATCTTGTGGCTAAACGGTTAAGACATATAAAAAAAAAAGGCTCTGGAATTACATTAGTTTACATCCACTTGCAAAGAAAACTCACCGGGAATTTGGGGGTGAAGCTCACAACGAGCAAAGCGAGTTTGACATCTACAATCCATACCATCCTGTAACGTTCATTCATTTACACAAGGTGTATGCTTGTCCTGTGCGTCACAGAGGTAGTGGCTATGAATGCACGGTCTTTGTAATATCAAGTCTGTTCCGTGAAGGAACTATATCCTACAGATAGCTAGGATTGGCTCTAAACACAGCCAAGATATGCCTATTCATTTAATAGCTATGTTCAACTATTTATACCCAAATAAATAGAACCCCGTTACAATACATAACATAACAATTATTTAAACTAAGACCAGGACTCGCCCTAGGAATTTTTCTATCCCACTTAATCCTCAAATTAACACTTAACATTTTAAAAGTCATTATGTTAAGTATAAGTACGCTTCAAGATCTATGACAAATTACCTTTAACTTTTAACTAGTATCATTAATAACAATTCATAAATTAATGAAAGAATAAGCTACCCATTTATAGTTTTTAGCTATTTGTACAAATCCCCGCTTTGTTTTTGTCTTTTTCCGATTTCCGTTTGTGATTCTTTGCACCTGATAGTTTGTCTCTTATCGGACATCTATTTGCAGGTTAAAATATGTTTTAAAACCTAATAATCAAAACCAAACCATAAAATGTATAGTTTAATAACCACTGGACGTTTAATAACCACTGGAGTACCTTAGTTCTGTAAAATAAGCAAAACAATAGATAAAAACACTTATCACCAGGAGCCGGATTTTTATGACATGTCATATTATTATTATTATTATTATCGCCGCGTCTTACTACCCGTTTGGGCTATACGCACTTACGCTAATGTGTGGGTGATTGGGAGATGAAATGGAGTATCTACAGTTTAACGTGGAATCCTAACCACGGTGTAGGGCTGGCATTCCTCACATCATATTTTTATTGATTTATCACTTACACTGCTCTCATAAATTTGGTTCATAATCACCTGGCTGTAGAAATATAAAGCTTATAGGTTGTTTTTTTCATTTGGGAATTGTAGGTTATATTTTCTTGGTTTGCTCTTTTTAGAGGAATTTTTTTAGTATTTTTAGAGTCATATTAATATTTTTTATTCATTTTAAGGTATACATGTTGAATGTGTATATCTTTATTGAAATATTATCGATATTTAATCAATCCGTAAATGTCTCCAACCACCAGTTGTCAAAACTAGAAGATGATGCAGGCAATTAACATTGTATCCTTTTTGCTTGTATTGTTGTAAAATACATATAGGCTAACAGGTGATTTGGAGAAAGACTTTGACAGGGAGGGAAAAACCGAAAAACAGTTAAAAAATATTTCATAATTTATTAATTGTCAATTTCTTACATTTTTGTCGCCCTTCAAAACTTGTCGCCCCGTTCAAACGCACTTGCTAAGCCGTCGATAAAGCCGGCCCTGACTAAGACCGTAGCACAGAGGCTGCCTTTTTGTATTCCTCTGGCAACCCGCCCGAGTATCTCGGTTATTTACCACTTAAAAGTATCCTGTCTGAAGGTAACTTATCAAACACACGATGACCAGAATAATTTAGTTTCAATTGATGAAAACTGTTTTGCGCGTTCTCTCTCTCTGAATGTGTTCTGAGTTCGTCTCAACACACCATCTCGCACCGTGCACTCTCCACGATAATGCGGGTGCATTTCCTTTATATGTTACACCTAATCCCTAACAAAACCCATTAGATCAAGTCATTACCCCCCTCCCTCCCCGCTCAAGGTCGTAGAAAGCTAATTTATTTAGGGGGGTTCCGCTAGAAAATGTTGCTTCATCTTTACAGTTTAGCCAATAAAAGTTTGTGTACCTACCCCTTAAGGGGACACCCATCAAATTCCAGGGGACTCCAGACCCCGTCAATTCTACGTT
This sequence comes from Timema poppense, assembly GCA_902141375.1. Taxonomy (NCBI): domain Eukaryota; kingdom Metazoa; phylum Arthropoda; class Insecta; order Phasmatodea; family Timematidae; genus Timema; species Timema poppense. Next base: position 47,922 of record CABFOV010003451.1, on the reverse strand, counting down.
CTTGCCTTCCTCCTCGCGTTGGACCTACTCGTTTATAATACTTCTTTTCTTTCTTCGGGGGAACCGCATCTGTGGTCACATAGGCTATGGCGCTAGCCTCGCCTGGTCTGGTTTGACGCTGACGAGGTCAGGGTTCTAATCCTGGATTGGTATAATGAGGGATTTTTTAGTTTGTTGGCGCTCCACCCTTTCCTACACGCATATGTGGGTCCACTTACTCTAAATTATTATTCTCATTCCTTCCTACCGAATTAGTTTAATTATTAAAGTGCGGACATCCCGGCTGTGATGGACATATATTATATATATATATATTAGAAAAACTTGATGAAGACGATTCCTGGATAGCTCAGTGGTAGACCATTGGCGTGCCAAGCCAAAGGTCCCAGGTTATAATCTCGTGTTCAAGTGTTTTTTTCAACTATGTTTAATTTAGTTAAAAGATCTATCCAGAGACGGCCGTATCTGTAACCAAAGCTACAGTAGCCCCATGGATTCTTTTGTGCCGACTGACAGCTTTGAAAAGTTACCAGACCAAATTTTGTATCCCTACGCCGAACCAAATGATCTGCGAAAACATGTGTTTAGCAGCTGTCACTTCTGACAGTCAAGATGTAGGTATATACCTAAATGTTGATTGTCAGAAGTCGGCTGTGAGCTGTCAGTCAGCACCAAAGAATCCATGAGGCTACTGTAGACTAATTCCCGCCATGGTAACGAGCTGGGTTGAAACGTGAAACATTAGCTCCTACACTAACTGAAAAATAACCGAACAGATGTCGACAAAGTTGTTGTGCCATGAATCATGCCAGATAAGCGAAATCAGAAATACTTCCTGAGTAATCGATTGTTTCACTAAGAGTGGGGTGGAGTTGCGAACAGAGTCCAATTTTCAAAGAAAGCGTCTTATCTACACTAATATTAGAAAGAGGAAAGATTTGATTTTTTTGTTTTTTTTGTTTGTAATGGATAAACTCAAAAACTACTCGACCAATTTTAAAAATTCTTTCACCAATATAAAGCTACATTATCAGCGAGTAACATAGATTATATTTTATTTTGAAAATTTAATTTAGTCCTCATAAAAATGTCGATAGTCACTCATATTTTATGGTAGAGTCTATGATGATTCTTCAATATCTGAGATGAAAATAATAATGAGGGGGGGGGGAGGGGAGGGTCTAGTAGAAAATATAAACCTTTTCTTTGCGTTCAACATTTATAACTTATTATTGTATTATAGTTGTTTTTACAGGTTTTGATATGACATGACTTGACGTATCAATACGTGAAAGTATACCCCTATTTTCTTACATATTTGATTGCTAAAAAAAAGTCACTAATTTTTTTCCTCTCGAATTAATACGTCAAGTCATGTTATGTAGCTGTCACTTTTGATAAATATTATCTATAGGCCTAACTATAAAATAGCACTAATAATATAGTGTGACATGTTATCATTGTTAACGGCAAAAAAATATGTTCATTCGTAAAATAATCTAGGTATAGATCACTGGTTCCCAAACTTTTCCTACCCTTGTTTACATAACTCATCCCAAGTGCTCTCTACACTATTAAAATCATTATTTAGACTAGCGGTTTTAATGATCTACTGAGGAGGGAAATAACTCGATACAACTCATAACGGTAACATTTAATGATCAATTTATTCCAAATCAAATTCAAGCTCTTCTAATTTAATTAGTCAAATAACTAAACAAAATTGATTAATTTTCTCCAGTGGCAACAACTTTTCAAAGTCTGATAGTTACATAGCGAATCTATTAGCTACCACATTTAATAACTACCTGACTATTCAGTAAATTCTTAATGTGATGAATGGGCTTGGTGAAGTGATAAAATTTCTACAATGTCTGATTTAAAGTCACTTAGCAGGAATCTAAGATCACACCTCTAGCGCCCTCTTGTCTCCTAACACCCTTCTAAGCCCACTTTGGCAACCCATTGATAGGTTTATACATCTAGTCACTTTTCTTGCTGCCAAATAAGATGTTAGGTAGGCCTACCTAAGAAATGGATTCGACATGAACTAAGGCAGTAGTCTCCAAACTACGGCCTATGGCCGCCACAAAATGATATCCGGCCCGTTCCAAGATTTTATCAACAACAAAATTAATTGTTTATCTTCGTTATTTCTTGACCATGCAATATATATTACATGTCCAGATTCTGCCCGCACGCGTGCTTCTCCACATGACACCAAACCCTCATTTTCAGTCGCAGGTGCCATTCCTTATACCTACCTACAACAGAACGGCTTGACTGGGACGATTTTATGCAGTTCCAAGTCTCCCAGCAGAAGGTTATAAAATGAAAGTCCCGAAAGATGTTATATAATTTTTTAAAAATAAGTAATTATATTGACTAATTATTATGAATATAATGTATTACATACACATTGATTCATTTTTCACAGAGAAGCATCAACGTCAATAATTTTATCAAACAATGACTGGCTTTGGAAAGTGGCAGTTTTTACAGACGTGACCGGCCATATGACTTGAATCTAAACTTGCATGTTGAAACAAATTTGATTTAGGATATATTTGCGCATGTCAAGGCAAAAATAATGCTACTTGAAGGACAGGTGAACGTTACTTGGGCCCGCAAAAAGGTGTAAAATATATTATGTGGCCCGCATAGCAAAATTTTTGGAGACCCCTGAACTAAGGTGTCATCCATCCATTAACTTAGTAACTCTTTTTTATTACAGTTTTTTTACCCCTTTTATCCCTCATGTAACACAAAGTAGACATTTTGTATGACTCCTGACCCCTTCAAACTGTGCTACGTAACTTTTAACACCAAGGGTAAATTCCATTATTTCACAAGAAAGCTTTTGTGACACTAAAAGAGGGACTCGGATTTAATACAACTAAGAATCGTAAGTTATCTATAAGTATGTTTACCTACTAACGAGGAAAACAAAAATAATATTTTTTCCCACCATTAGAATTTAAGTTACATAACATTGTGATGTACCCACCATCCTACCCATGTAACACCATGTAGACATCAGAGCTCACCACTACTCTCGTCTTTGCTGCGTGACGTGGCTTACGGGTGACCCCTAAACAGTTGCCTTGATTCCGCTTAATAGCACATAGCGTCACGACATTTCTGTGATTAAATTAGCGAGTGGTCCGTGGAGTACTTTCGCACCTGACGTACATGGCTTGCCCCATTGTTACCGCATGGTGAATTCACAAAACTACTCTTTTAGACAAGGCCTTCTTGTTGCACCTGCGGCATTATTACAATTTGGTTAAACAGATGACGAGCTGGGAAGGAATGTGTTTGAGCGTACTATTGGGGAGAAAAAGAATGCTCGAGTTTTGCGGTGACATACGATTCTGAGCGCGATGCGCATTGCACGTAGGGCAGGCATAGCACGAGAAATAGTTCCAGCTAGGAACCGCATATTAAAACCAACCGTCAGACAGTTTTCAACGGTGCAAGTGAAATGGCATGTGACTTATAGGAACTTTCTGTTAGATTTATATTCCGAGTCAGACTCAGAATTTAATAACTCAGAGTAACTCTACTTTGTTAGTAAATAAAAAGAAAGAAAATGAATTGCAAATGTGAGTGAGTACATAGGAAAAAGAGAAACCCGCGTTGAGATAATGTTATCATCGGATGTTCCAGAAATGGCTTTTAGGAAATCATGCAGACTGAATAGAATTCAGTTTGATGAGGTTCATCAACTGATTGAAAATGACATCATAAGGCAAGAACTCGACGCTGAAAGTGAAGAAAAACTAGCATTGCTTAAATCTGCGTGGTGCCGGTGCAGAGGACACATGCAAATTGTACGCCTACTAGAATCAAAGGCACGACAGTTCTTCCTATACTGCGCCTCCGCTCTGTTCACTGTGCGGTAAACCATAAAAACACTTAACACAGATTATACAGTAGCCCCATGACTTCTTTGGTGCTGACTGACAGCTCACAGCTGAGAGCTGACGGCTTTGAAAAGTTACCAGACCAAATTATATATCCCTATGCCGAACCACATGATCTGCAAAAACATGTGTTTAGCAGTTGTCACTTCTGACAATCAACATTTAGGTATATACCTAAATGTCGACTGTCATAAGTCAGCTGTGAGCTGTCAGTCAGAACCAAAGAAGCCATGAGGCTACTGTATATACTCTGCCTTGCGTGTTTCTCTGCTGCGCCTGTCCTGTGTGCAATGTGTGGCGGGCTTAACATTAATCTGGTATTTAAATTACATATTAATTAGTCTTAATCATTTAGTCAAAACATTTTTTAAAACATATATGGAGAGTTTCAGCAGATTCGGCTCGGAGACTAAAATTTGAGACACTATATTTTTTAAAGCTCGTCATACTACCCGTCCGGGCAACGCACAGATTTACTAATTAGGCCCTACTATAATATGTTAGGAATGAAGTAGATTTAATTTAGAACAAATGTTTACGCATTCGCGTGGAGGTAGAATAGAAAACCATTTATGAAAAACTACCTTCAGTACACCCGACTGGGATTCGAGCCTCGATCTTCCCAACATCGACAGTCCAATATATTGCGAAAATGACGCTTTAGGTCATGCGGCCGCTGAAACAGATTACAGATATTTAAATGTAACAATGCAATCGAGATAACCGAAGTTTAATTTCTCAAATATGTATCTCTAGTTGCCAATATTTGTTTGAATTTAGTTTCTTTGGCAAATTTTACCAACCATTACCCGCCACCTCCCTCTCTTCCCTTAACACACTATTTCTGGTTTAATAGGCTCTAGATGCCCCCTCCTGAAACCCAGCCCTTTCACTTACTTACTAGGCCGCAAGACACCACTGGGGGTAATATGTCCATCTCTAGCTCTCTGCAGCCTTTCACAAAGGATATGTCTCTAGTGGAAGTGGTGGCGGCCAACCGATGATAAAAAAGTAGAAGTATTTATCTATCACTCCCTTTCCTTCCTGTTTATATAATTCTGTCGAATGCTCTGTGCACATCTCACATATCCATCCTCACTTTAGGATATGGGGTAAAATACAAGAGTCACATTAATCTGTGCCCATCATATCACAGTTAAGGCTCTTGGTCCTGTCAAGTACAAGTTTAAAACCTATTTTGTGGGATGGTGGGCGGGAGGGTGAAAGGTGTGGCGTGGCTTCACAACCAACCAAAGTATCCTTCCGCGCCAACGAGAACAGATGGATCACGGAAACCGTAGATGGCGCTAGCTACTGGACAGGTCTTGCGGGAAAATCATACTTTTGAAAATATAGGTTTTCTCGAGAACAAGTGAAATGTTTATGTTAATAAGTTCAACACCCCTTCTAAGATAATGTATCGATATTTATTAATTGTTGTATTTTCTTATTTTTTGTTATGAAGCCGGTTGTTTTATATTGAAAATTGTTAATTTCATCGATGTTTGATTAATGTTAAAATTATATAGCAGGTGTGTATATAACTTAATCAACATGCTTCTAGTCTTGAACAAACCGTTTCCGAAAAGAAAATTGCAAAACAATAAATATTCTTGAAGATAACCGTTTGTTCCTACGGCTCTGCATTTCCACGTCAAATGAAAAGATCCAATCGCCTTAAAACTCGGCACTGCCAAAACTCCGACGCCGCAGTTAAATTGTCTTAATAGAGGGGAAGTGGCATCAGGCTATACATTATTTGGACCATCAATTGAAACCAAGTCATTTGGCCTAAAATGAATCTTTAGTAAAAAAAAATGTTGTGAAGTTCACCAAAAATAATTTGGTCCATAATTATTCGGCCCAAAAATTAGATCCAAAAGTCATTTGGCCTAAAATGAATTTCGAGGTTTTTTTTAATGTTGTTAATATCACCAAAAATCAGTTGGCTTATAATCTTATGGCACAAAATTTGAAACGAAAAGTCATTTAGCCTAAAATGAAAATCAAAAATCAGTTAGCCTAAAACTATTTGGCCCAAAAATTGAAACTAAAAGTCATTTAGCTTAAAATAAATTTCGAGTAAAAAACAAATTATGTTAAATGTACTATAAACCAGTTAGCCTAAAGTAATTTGGCTTTCACTTTAGGCCAACATATGTTGTACCCTAAACTGAATTATGATTCCGGATACAATAATTTGTCTTGAATATATACATTTATGGGTGCGGTTCATCAGATGAGCTTCATTCTCACATTTTATTCGATTAAAAGTTCATTTGAAACGGATTATTTGAAAACTAACAACGCACATTGATTCATTACAATCTTAATACTGTCTATACAGTGACGTGTTGCCAAATCTTTTCCCAGTATTTGATATAATACATATTACCGTTATTAAATATTGGCTCAATTCTCAATATTTTCTTAAAATAAAATGGTTTTGTTTACTTTTTAATGTATTTGGCCTATTACTTACATTTGCGGGTAAATTTATTTCTGTCACTTTCACGTATTATATGTTCTTGATTAAAAATAACTATTTCAATAACTAAGCCCCAATAAAAATGGCATGCACAGCTTATAAAAATGTTTTTATATAGGCCCAAGAAAGAAACACACACATTGTGTACACAACTAAATCAACCAAACTGGTGGCAGACTAAAATTTTATTGGAACCTCAATGTTAATATATAATTTCACAAATTCATGTCTCCTGTCTATTATATTAATATACCCCCTCATCACCCCACTCCTCTAGGAAAATAAAAACTCGGCCGCTTGTGGGGATTTGGGGGAGTTTATCAGTAAAAAATTAGAGATAAAATGTAAATTATATTCTAAGGTAATAGGTTAACAAAGATAAATATGCTTAGTGAGAAATTAGAATCAAAATTTACTTTAACACAATACTTTTTTTTTAGATTAAAAAATCTTAGCACTTTTAATACATGTCGGGGTATAGCCAAAATTGGTTTTGGCTACTTCCTATTGGTTGGGCAGCTGCTATTTTCAACAATACGACTGTGCAAATGACTGTGGTCACACGTCACCGCTTTCAAACAATGCATTTCTCACCTGAACATATTTTAACTACTTCTCTATCTTCACTTCGTCACACTTGTTAGCAGAGCGCAACTTTTTTATTAGGGCCATTTATTGTATCTTGACTAGGCAGAAGTTGGGAATCATAGCCCCCTTACCATTTTACAATCTATTGTACTTTTACTAGACAGATGTTGGGGGGTCACATCCCCCTTTACCATTTTACAATATATTGTACTTTTACTAGAGTGATGTTGGGGGTCACAGCCCCTTTACCATTTTACAATATATTGTACTTTTACTAGACTGATGTTGGGGGTCACAGCCCCTTTACCATTTTACAATATATTGTACTTTTACTAGACAGATGTTGGGGGTCACATCCCCCTTTACCATTTTACATTATATTGTACATTTACTAGACAGATGTTGGGGGTCACATCCCCCTTTACCATTTTACATTATATTGTACATTTACTAGACAGATGTTGGGGGTCACATCCCCCTTTACCATTTTACATTATATTGTACCTTTACTAGACAGATGTTGGGGGTCACATCCCCCTTTACCATTTTACAATATATTGTATCTTTACTAGACAGATGTTGGGGGTCACATCCCCCTTTACCATTTTACAATATATTGTATCTTGACTAGACAGATGTTGGGGGTCACATCCCCCTTTACCATTTTACAATATATTGTATCTTGACTAGACAGATGTTGGAGGGTCACAGCCCCCTTTACCATTTTACAATATATTGTACTTTTACTAGACAGATGTTGGGGGGTCACATCCCCCTTTATCATTTTACAATATATTGTACTTTTACTAGTCAAATGTTGGGGGGTCACAGCCCCCTTACCATTTTACAATATATTGTATCTTGACTAGACAGATGTTGGGGGTCACATCCCCCTTTACCAATTTACAATCTATTGTACTTTTACTAGACAGATGTTGGGGGGTCACATCCCCCTTACCATTTTACAATATATTGCAATTTGAGTAGGCAAAGGTTGGGGGTCACAACCCCCTTACTATTTTACACTTTACTGTCACTTTAGGATTGTCATGACAAGGTCAAGTGAGTGGTTTGTAACGACTGGCTTCTATCAGAGAAGCTAGACTTCGATTTCAACCACCTGCATTTGGCAATGGTTTTCCTTAAATTTGGTCACCCTTTCTCCAGAAGAATTTTTGTGCTCCCACAGATTAGATATCTTAAAAAATTAGTGCCACCACTTGTGGATAGTAAAAATAAATAGTAATTAATAAGTGGTAATGTTGAAATTTGTAATCAAATATACTTTATAGGCACATTTAACATATAGAGTATATTTTTTTATAACTATAGAACTACGTCTTACTACCTGGTCGGGCTATATGGCTATGTAAGCCCTAATAATTACACTAATCGTTCAGGTATTAGGAAGGTTTAACTGAGATGAAGTGCACCCGCATTTGTGTTGAAGGAGATTGGAAAACCATCTAGGGAAAACCACCCTCATTGCAACCGACTGGAATCGGACCTCGATATTCCCGTTTCCGGCTCTCTAGTCCAACACGAGACCACGCGGCCACCGAAGCGGGTATCTACATGTTAAAGTTGTTTCTAATTCTTGCTTCCATTCAGATATAGTAAAAATTGGAAACAAGATTATAAACCCGAATTAATGAGTTAGTCTATCATTAAAGTATAAACTAGAATTATCTTCCAGAGTTTGGTGGATGGCGGGTTGGAAGGGATGTGAAAGGGCAGGCCCGCCACGAAGGGGGAACTATTGGTCCCATGGGTACCTGGCCCAAGTTCCAGGTTAACATATTTAAAAACAAATGTAGTAGATTAAATAAAATAAAACATGAATTATAAGCAATAAAACTCCCTATCCATACTAAAGAATAGTGGATGTCCAGCCCACAAGCTGATGTTTCCTCCGGAAGAACTTACAGGCATTTGTCACAATGGTAGGCCTGGTATTAGTTCGGTACAGTCATGTCATTCATTTAGAAGTGTTCGGAAGTCTCACGTGCGCTATTATTTTGTACTTAAATTAAATTTGGCGCGTGAAGAATGTCGGGTAGTGAACCAAGCTCAATTTAAATTTAAGTATTTTATCATGGGCGTAATATGTTCAGTGTTATTATTATTAGCACCGCGTATTACTACCCGTTCGGGTTATACGCACTTACGATAATGTGTAATGGTAGGGTGATTGTGAGATGAAATGAAGGACCTACAGTTTAACGTGGAATCCGAACCACGGTGGAGGCCTGGCATTCCTCACATTCACAAGATGTCTTGTCAGAGGTGAGGGAAGGGTTTGGTAATTAGATAAATCTGTGCCGGGACCGAGGATTGAACCCCGGCCTCCAGCATAGAAGTCTGACACCTTACCCCTAGACCGCCAGGTCACCGACAATGTTCAGTGTTAAACTACGAATTAATTTGACTACATTGTTTGTTTTGAAAATGTGACCAACGATTTAAAAAAATAACCGTACACATTTAAATCGAGCAGTAATAGCATAACTGGTAGGAGGGGGGCTTTCTCCCCCTGAGAAGTAATTTGTATCCCCCTCCTTCTGATTGGAATAATCTTGCCACCCGCCTCGGTGGCGTAGTTGACTAACGCGTTAGTCGTGTTGAGCTCAACCGCTTAGGACGGGGATGATCGAGGTTCGAATCTCGGTCGGGTGAACTGGGGGTGGTTTTTCCTAAATGGTTTTCCACTCCCCCTCTACGCAAATGCGGGTTCACTTCCTCTAATTCAACCTTCTCTATTCCTAATCCATTAGCGTAATTAGTACTTAAAGCGTATAACCTGAATGGGTAGTAAGACGCGGTGCTAAATAATAATAATCTTGCCCATATTTATATTTATTTCACTCACCTTTAATATTATCGAATATTAAGCTGAAAAATGGACTTGTATCAAAGTCAAAATAGCTTCTAGAAGCAGTCGATTTAAAAAACTTTGGCAGGGAAGGACAACTCCAAAGTAATCAGAGAAAGTTGATTTAAAAAACAGGTGAAGACCACTCTAAATATACATTTTTTGGGAAAAGACCCGCTTCAAAGAGATTATATAATATGCATCTAATTATTCCAAAAGATTCCAAACAAAGATAATTGTAAATAGCTTAAGGACATTTAAATTTCAAATAATTTCTAAAGATGCTCCAAATAGCTTACAGAGAAGTATAGTTCTAAACTAATAATTAGGATGAGGGCCACCTCAAATATCTTCTGGGAGATTATTATTTTCAAACATTCGCATACGGCCCCCACACCCCTCCCTTTATTTAGCTTGGGTGTCAAATATCCTCAAAACCCTTTTTTGTTTGCTAAGTTAATTTACCCCCCCCCCCTCGCCCCCAAGTTTCGCCGCCACATAAGTCGAATAAAACAAAGTGAGGAGGGCCCGCGCTCTGGCCCTCGTACCGAACCCAGTTTGATTACCTTGCTGGTCTGGGCAACTGGGAGTTCAGCTATGTTTGTACAAAGTTATAAGCAGCCATGTTTCCTCTAGTACACAGAGACGTATCATTCACTGTATGAAGGCAAGAGAAGAGAGTATCATTCATCTGTCTAGAGGCAACACATGAGAGTAGTGTTCACTGTCTGGTGGAAACAGAAGAGAGTAGTGTTCACTGTCTGGTGGCAACAGAAGAGAGTAGCGTTCACTGTCCGGTGACAAGAGAAGAGAGTAAGTAGTGTTCACTGTCTGGAGGCAAGAGAAGAGAGTAGCGCTCACTGTCTGGTGACAAGAGAAGAGAGTAAGTAGTGTTCACTGTCTGGAGGCAAGAGAAGAGAGTAGCGCTCACTGTCTAGAGGCAACACACGAGAGTAGTGTTCACTGTCTGGTGGAAACAGAAGAGAGTAGTGTTCACTGTCTAGAGCAACACATGAGAGTAGTGTTCACTGTCCGGTGACAAGAAAAGAGAGTAAGTAGTGTTCACTGTCTGGAGGCAAGAGAAGAGAGTATCATTCACTGTCTAGAGGCAACACACGAGAGTAGTGTTCACTGTCTGGTGGCAACACACGAGAGTAGTGTTCACTGTCTGGTGTCAACAGAAGAGAGTAGCGTTCACTGTCCGGTGACTAGAGAAGAGAGTAGCGCTCACTGTCTGGAGAGTAGCTACAAGAGTAGCGTTCACTGTCTGCTGACAAGAGAACAGAGTATCATTCACTGTTTTGAGAGTAGCGCTGACTCTCTGTAGAAGAGAAACAAAAATAGCGTTCACTCTCTTGACGCAATCGACGGAGGTGAAACAACATATTAATGTTACGTGGCCCAGTGAGCTAAAGTAGCCGACGAGAAGAGCGGAGTTGCGGGTTAACGTGCCAATTCAAGGTCGCGATTTAGCCTGCAGGACAGATCGGTTGTTACCTTGTCTTGCCTCCTTTTCTCTCGGCGGGTCTAGAAGTGGCGGGCGATGTGGTACTACACATCTTGATGGACTCTTTTCGCCGGTTGGCTCGACGAAAAAAACCTTCAGCAGACGCTCGCCCTCATGGCCTAGTGTTTTTAGAGGTCGACCGTCAAGCGACGGCGGCCTTGGTTGCATCCCCAGGGCCATATGTGTTGAATTAAGATAATGTTTTATTTGCTCACGAGTTTGTGTGTGGTTGTGTGTGGTATTTGTAGGGCTTTCTTAGGTTAAGTTAGTCTATTTGTCACCTGTTATCCATGTTATGATATAGGCTGCATTTTCTTTTATCACCGCTTTTTACTACTCGTTCAGGTTATACGCATTATGCACTAATTATAGTGATGTGTTAGGAATGAAGAAGGTTACATTTAGTGGAAATGTACCCGAATTTGTGTGGAGGGAGATTGGGAAACTTTTTTTTCTGGAGAAAATAACATATAAGTACATCCCGTCTGAATTTCAACCCGGTCCTCTACATCGCTTGCAAAACCAAACAAGAAAATACCGATGCCTTTGTCCGCGTACCCACCGATGCGGGTATCAGTCACAGCCAATAGAAAGGCAAGGAACGATTCCTTAACCAATCCCGTGATATCGAAACAAAATAATCTGTTTAGGTTAGGTTACCGACTTTTCCTCGTGTTTCCATTATATCTGCTCGCGACAATCACTCGGCTAGGGGGGAGAGAGGGAGCTCTCTCTCCCTGGAATGTAACAAAGAATCCTCTGTATTCACCGCAAATATTTGTTTCCGCAACTAAAATCAGGGAAAATGTTGACTATCCTTGGCTTTATTTGGATTGGGGGGAGGGGGCGCCGGTTCACTGGAACAGCTAGCGTTGTGTAGTGAACGTGTTTTTATGTGGTAATATCACAGCATACGTACAGTTTTTGTATACTATCACCGCGTCTTACTACCTGTTCAGGCAATACGCATATAGGCCTATAACTACTCTGATGGGGTAGGGGTGAGGAAGGAAAGCATTTTAGAGGTAATATACCCGAATATGCGTGGACGGAGAGCGGGAATCCATTTAGGGTAAACCACCCTCGGTAGACCCTACCTGGATACGAATCCCGATATCCCCGTATTTAGCAGTCTAGTCTAACACGAGAGTGACGCCTTAGTTAAGACTATTCGACATATGAAGAGCGTCTTGAAAAGTTAGTAGATCTACGTTCATGTATTCATAGGTCAAGTAATGTCGTCTGTAGCTGTCACTTTTGATAGATATTATTAATACCTATAAAATAATACTAATAAAGTAAAGTTATATAAATGTTTACCACAAAAAAAAAAGTTCCTTCCTGTCAAAATTTTACTAAATCTATTCAAATGTGAATACAAACGTAAATATAACATTATCCCAACTGAACTGTTTTAAAATCTTAAATCCTACAAGAGTAACTGGTTTGAGGCTTGTATCTGGGATTCCATAATGGCATCCGGCAAATCCTCTTTGGTGTCCAGCGCCTATTGTCTGTAAAGCCACGTCGTCTTCCTTTTACTGCTCATGTCATGAATACTGATGGAGAAACCAACAAATCAGTTAAGATACTTTCTTGATTCAAACGCATTAACACAAAAAGATGATGGTTTGAGAGAACAGACTTAGTCCTGTAGTATTAAGATTATTATTAAAAGGTCTAATCGCATAGGAAACCGATGAAGAGTGTAGCCAAATTATGTCCGAATCAGGGCAGTGACTATCAAACGAACTTCTATAGGTCGGTTCACACTGAAAGTTAAGCTAAGATTTGTTCTGCTTTGAGGCCAGTAAAAACAACAAAAAGAAGGTGGATATTTTCTAAAAAAAATTCGGAGAGCTATGAATAGTATACTGCAAATTAGTATCCATATGAAAAAATCTGAAGTAATTGAATTGTATGTTGTAATAATTTAATTTATCAGATTAGAATGAAAAATTACAATTATTTGGTCAATAAATCCCTTTCTAAATGATTTTAGTGCAATATTAAAATTAGAATGTGTTTCAAATTGTTTTCATGGCTACATATTAATTGTAACTCGAGTGATGTTTATGGTGAATAAACGTTATATGTGAACTATTGAGAGATAGTTATAATCAATGTAATATCGTATTAGAGTAGTAGAGTATTCAAGATAATTAATTCAATAAATAAATAAGAACTATTAGAATGAATGTAACATCCCAAATTTAAAGAAGAAAATAAATATTATTCGTACCCAATTTCATTGCGAACACAAAGGCCAGATATAAACTACTACTGGACTATCGCAACTAGTTGTGATACGAAATCTTGTTGGGGTAAATTTCTTCCTACAAACACTTGTCTGTTCCACCACCTTCTACATCTCCTCCGATTCTTTACCTCTTCGGCAAGAACAAGATAAGCCGCGGCCGCAATCGTTGTTCTCGATGACATATTTTAGCAGACTGACGATTGGAAACAGAGGCAGTTTCGTCGCTATGGTGTTAGATACTTCGCCCAGCATGCTACAGAAATCGCAAGGATTTGTGTTCTCCGACATACAACATTGAGTCAACATGTCGCATGCAACATTTTGCTTCTTGTTGCCTTAGTGTAGGCCGCCTGCATAAAAACACGACCGCCTTGACTTTGGTATGACATCATCAACTGCCATTGTTTCTGTTGGTTCGCCATCTTAATTTCAAACGCATTTTAGAAGCTCTCGTTTGAAAATCACTTTTTAAATGAACCATAGACGCCACTTACAAAAAAAAAAAAAAAATTCAAACG